>MEHQ01003785.1:0-58051 GCA_008828725.1 Saccharina japonica | reverse complement strand
TGTGATACAGACTAGTTTTGAGTTCCCACCCACCCACCCGTGCTATGTCCGACGAGAGCAAATCGCCGGAGGCTGAGGTTTTTCGGGTTGCTGCTGCGCAAGATGTCCAGGCGGCTTTGGCTGCTGCGCAAACTCGGGCAGAAGAAAATGCGCTTGCTGCTGTAGCTGCAGTGCAGGCCCAGGTGGACGCACGCCGTGTGGAGGATGCAAATGCTGTGCAAGCCGAGGCCGAGGCTCGACAGGCAACAGCCGAGGCCGAGGCTCGACAGGCCACGGCTGCTGCTGTTGCCGCTGCTGCTGCTGCTGCTACTGCTGTTGCCGCCGTTCCGCCACCGCCGCAGGCGGCCGCGGGGGGAGCTGCAACTCCTGCTGAGATCCTGCAGTGGCAACGTCAGGTGGCATCCGAGTTCTCCCGCATCGACAGCGAGGTACACAACATGAAATCCGTGCTGGATAACGTGCTCGTATCTATGGGAGGCATTCGGGACGCGGTTGCTGGCGGTGCGACGAAGACCGCTCACGTCGAGGTCCTCCTCCAGCAAATGATGGAGAACTTCGGCGACCGCGAACCGGCCTCGCGTGAAGGTGGGGACGCGAGAGAGCGTCACGTCCAAAAGTCACAGCTGACGGATGACACCGCACTGTGGAAGAAGATGCCTTCCAGGAAGCATTGGGTGCTCAGGGGGCGCCTGCCCCCGAATATCGGCGAGTCGGCAGCCGATCTTCAGTCGTTTGTGGGCGAGGCCGTCAAGGTCACAGCGGTAGTGGCCGCTCAGCTACGTGCGATCAGCGACTTTGAAGTGGCCGCGTATGGGCCTCGCGCGGAAGGGGCTGTCGACCATATGCTCATGGTCGCTGACCGTCTTGACTTCTTGCGCCAGGCTCTTATGTCAGTGCTTACCGTTGGAATCTCGGATGCCGTCGCCGGTGACCGTGCTTGCGTTCCCCGGCTTGCACCCATCGACGCATCGTTCGCGTCTGCTGCGGCCGACCTGCGCCGCCACACACTCAACAACATCATCTTGCTCTCCGGGTCCGCGGCGAGGGCCGTTATGAGCGAAATGCCTTGGACCCGTAGCTCTGACTCTGCTGCACTGCGCTATCACGTGCAGGTCACCGCTACGAACTGGACCAGGTGTATATCACGGGCTACGATTCATACCATGTATTTCTGCATTCATCTGATTGGCCAAACTTCTTTCGTACGTACAAAACTCACATTCTCTCATTCTTCCGAGAATATTCTGCTTTTCTTTTCTTTTTTTTTCCCATCCCATTGATTTTTTTCGCTCTTACTAATAAAAGTTGATATGAATAGTCGTGACTCAGCTCCGGGGTCACTACTCGTACGTACTATGCTCTTCTCCTCCTCCCCCACTACGGTAGATATTACTTACATATATATTATACTTCTACATATAATATCATACGTACGTGCCTTGCATTTTTATCGCGAGAAGATTTCAGCACCTTCTCCCCTCTTCGGCTCTTCTCGTCGAATTTGTGCTTACGATCTCTGTCGACGACCTCCTCATCTGATTTTATTTGATTTCACGACGTTTTTTCCTCATGGTTGAGGTGTAGTACAGGACACCTAATAGGAAACAGGAAATCTGGGCCAGGCTGGGTTTCGTATTTGATAGAAGGTGCTTTCTACACTAGTTTCAAGATGACGACTCTCGAAATACTTATTTTACTCTAAATCTCAGCCTGGCCTTTTTACAAGCCTGATTTTTATCAGGTGTCCTGTACTTCGTACTACTGCTGTATAGGTTTTCGTAGCCTGTCATGCCACCACGGGCGCACACTTTTGGTCATGAGTTAATAAGGTGAAAACAACGACATATTACGTACTCCTGGTATTTAGTACCAGGTATATACCAGTACTGTATTCATATAATACTATTATTGATAAAATCAGTGCCTATGCGTACGAGTTCATTATGTGAACAGTAATGTACTTCGCGACTTGCGACGGATATTCAACGCGTAACACAACCCGCGTTCGCCGTACACCTATCTCGATTCTTGTTGTTGTTGCTGTCTCCTTCCGATTTGTTATCTTCGGCCCGAAGTATTCGCGACCGATACTGCCAGCCGCGTTTTCGGCCCGTTTTCGGCGCGACTTATCGCAGTGGGAATGAGGAGCGTGAGAGATGCTCAATTTTATATGAAGAAAAAAGTGGTCATTCAAACTGCAAACCATTGCGTTGGCGGTTCATGGTTAGTTGTGATATTCTACCATGTGCATGCATGTTCAATAGTATATGGTTGAGCTTGACCAGATAGGAGCATACTGCAGTACAGGACAACTCATAAGAGAAACGGGCTATTAATATAGTAAGAAAGCTAGTCAGAGATGTAGAGGAAAATAAGAAATTCGAGGCTCGTTATCTTGGAGTTGGCGTAGCAAGCACCATTTTTCAAATAAGAAATCAAGGCTGGGTTAGCTTTCCTGTTTCGTTTTAGATAACGTGTGCTGTATTATATGCTGCGCTCCTAATCCCCACCCACCATATTGTATTGTTATTAGATAACCCACAACCCAGGAGCTCAGTGACATGTCCACTTTTAGCCAACAGCTCATATGATATATTAATCCACTAAAAGATAAACCAAATATACGTATACTGCTACGCATGCATTCTAAATATATATATTCCTCGAATATCGAATATATCAACCTTTCAATTTGTGAATCTACATATATATGATATATATACTACCCGAATATTCATCGAGTAATAAAGTAGTTACACAAAGCGACGAACGTTTGGGCCTAAAAATAAAATATATATATATATATATATACGAGCATAGCAGTCAACAAGTTGGTGTCATTTGATAAATAAGCGTTGTTGCATGTTGACCCATGTACCGGTAATACAGCAAAAAGTAAAATACCATGCGACCACAGAACTGGTACCTTTTTAGTAGGATGGAGAATCGGCACGGACACTGGGTGTGCTGGATGTCGACGGGTAGAAAGGGAGGTTTAATGTGAAGAACACACACATACGTACGTGGCATACAAAAAATCACATTGTTGCGAGATACACCCAGTACCACGAGAGAAAAATCTAATACTTATAGTACCACATATAAACAGCAACCATGACAAACAGACGAACTTTTGGGCCTAAAAATAAAACATAAAAAACCAAATCGAAGTGTATACCAAATGGAAGAGTTTATAGCAAAATGAGCACCCCTTACAGACCATATGCACATATGAAACAGAGTATGTTTGTTGTTGTTGTTGTTGTCTTCACATTAAACCCGTTCTTTCTACTCAACCACATCAGTACACCCAGTGCCTGTCCTGATTCCCAATCCTAGAGAGATACAAATTCTGTGGTCACAGACTGTGAAACAGAGAAAAACCAAAACAAAATAAACGCAAATTAATGGGTAAAGCAAGTGAGATGCGTAACGTACCGGGTACGAGAACACAGCGACACGAGCCGAACCAAAAAATAAGAACAAAAAAGACAAAATAAAACAAGTTCTGAAATGAAACAGAATACAAATGACGCAGGGAGACAGAAGCGCCCCTAGACGAAAAGCACACGTGCCCAAGAGGAACAGATAACTGCTGCACGAGCGAGGCAACACGAAAAAAGAGAGAGACACCGGCATAGGGTGGAAACAAAGGGAGAAACAAGGCAAAAAAAGCAAGAAAGAAGACACGAGAGAGGAAAAGAGAAAAATAGTTCTCAAGGCAAGCTCAAGGCGATGGTAACAACAAGTTCCCGTCTCTGCTATAAAAACTGATACGGGGACCATGTCACACCTTCTGCCATCTCATTCCCACTCTAAAAACAAAACGGTGTCAAGAGTCGATACTACCTCTGCCGCGCCCCCCCCAGTGAACACATCAACGGAAACAAAAAATAGAATTCAAGGACTAGTCGAGCCGATATCTGGCCACACGATCTATCATTTCGTTTCTGCATTCGTCGACAGCTGTATCAGTACGGCCGCCCCTGCCCCCCCCCCCCCCCCCTGGTCGCCTCTCTTGGCGTCCTCAGCTGTATGCCGTAGCCAGCTCCTCTCCGCTTCGGCCCTGTGCCACCTCGCCATGAAATGGTCCGCCGCCTCGCCAACCCCCCGATACCACACCCCCCTCTTTTTTGCCGCCCTCGACCATAGTAACGTCTCTGCTCCGAACAGTAAAGGGGAGCTTTCTGTGGAGCCCTCTGTCGCTCGAAAAACCCTGAGGTCGTCTGCTAGACATTGTGCCCAGTTCTTTTCTGGTCGGCCAGGCCCCGGGTTCGTCCCACCGGCGATCGTCCCAAACATCACCCGCCTGGTCAGCCGCTCATTGGTCGTGCGCTGTACGCCCCCCGCAAAGAGGAGGCGTCGTTTGCGGATGGTCGTCTCAACGCTCTCGCATTGTGCCTTCTTGAGAGCCTTGGCGTACGACATGAGATGGTCGGTGCGTTGTCGGCGCTGGAAACCAATGAGCCGTAGGAGGAATTTGTGGTGTGCCGTTCGGAGCTCAGCGAAGTGCTCCTGGCCAAGGGTCCACGTCACACACCCGTACAGCAGTGTCTCCATCACCTCGGCCTTTAGCATGCGCACCTTTAGAGTGAACGGGGCATCCTCCATATCGTACAGCTCCCGCTTGAACCGATTGTAGCATGCCCATGCGAGTCGGATGCGTCGTTTGATCTCTGGCATAATGTCCGCGTTTGCGACGATAAGACCGCCAAGGTACACAAACTGCGTTGTCTGTTTATACCTCTGGCCCGCTGCTTCGATGACGAGCGGTGAGGTCCGGAGTGCCTGGTTTGGTGTCCGCAGTAGCATAGTCTCCGTTTTCTTTTCGGATACGGTGAGACCAGCTGCTTCGAAAACGGTCACAATAACGGTCATCATCTTCGCAAGCCCTTCCGCCGATTTAGACACAACGCCTGCATCGTCGGCGTACAGTATACCCCATATTGCTCTCCGTACACGTGCTAGTGGGTCCTCCCTCACTCCGTCCGCCCCGAGGTCCTCCTCGAGGTGAACCAGGTCCCTCAAGATGTCTGGGTCCTCACTGAAGCGTATCAGTACGGCGTGTATCACAGCAGCGAAGAAGACATTGAACAAAAGCGGTGACAGCACACATCCTTGCCGCAGTCCCTGAGTGACATCGAACCATTCAGAGTGCTCACCGTCATCCGTACGCACGCGAGCTCGCATGCCTTCGTGGAATTGGCGGATAACCGTCAACATCTTCTCTGGTATGCCGAAGCGTGCGAGCACCACCCACAACAACTCTCGGTCGACGGAGTCATAAGCCTTCTGCAGGTCAATGAAGCACATATACAGCGGGATTTGTTTGGCTCGTCCGAGTTCTTGCAGTCGACGCACGACGAATAGCATGTCGACTGTTGATCGTGCTGGGCGAAAGCCGCACTGTTCCTCGGGGAGTATCCCTTCGGCCTCGCAGTAATTGCTGAGACGTGACGCGACCATTTTCAGCAATACTTTGCCTGAATGGGCAACAAGCGAAATCCCTCGGTAGTTGTTGCAATCGGATCGATCCTTCTTTTTATGAAGGACCTTAATGGTCGCATCTTTCCATTGCTGGGGGACGTCACCCGTTCTCCACACATTGACAAGCAAGTTGTGTAGGTACCGGATGAATTCGGGGTGGTCCAGTTTCAGCAACTCGGCCGGAAGGGAATCTGGTCCGACCGCTTTCCAGTTTGGCATACCCCGGACTACCGCGGTCATGTCATCCATGGTCGGTTCATCTCCAAGCGATGGTGCCAACGGTAGCTGTGGAAATAGGGCGCTGATGGTTGGGTCAAGATTAGGCGATTTCGCGGTCAAAAGAGTGCCGAAAAACCCCGCCCAACGTTCAAGAATGCGCACCTTGTCCCTTAGTAGCGTGCCATCCTCGTCCATGATGAACTGTTCGCTTCTCGCTTTTCGACCGTCCAACCCCACCGTGCCCTTCAGGTGCTTGTAGAAGCCCCGTTGATCGTTGGCAGCCAGGAGTCTCTCTGTTTCAGCGAGATACTCTTCGAAGTATGAATAGCACTATTTACGGAACACCCTACACCCTATCGTGAAAATACCCAGCTGAAGCCCCATATACGAGTATACGTATTTTTAACCACCCTTCACACATACGATACGAGACGGCAAGGATATGTGGGGGGGGGGCGCGGTTGCTGCTCCCTATAATGGAAATTGATAATATCTACACTCCAAATCTAGAAATACAGAGTATAACGCCCTTGGGCAATTCGGGCAATCATATTATATATAGCATAAAATACATACAGTAGCATATAGAGCCGGATCAAATAGGGTCGATTTCACCATGACAACCAGCACGCACCCCGGCGTTTACATTCAATATACGTACGTGACATATAATGTGTATAGAGTGCCGTTAGCTCTGGTACTCCGAATACCGAGATTACCCCGTAGCTCATGAAACCCGGTCGCCTTTCAGAAAATCGCAATAAGCCAAAAAAAAAAAAAATGTATGGCCTGGTGGGTCGGATTGGAAGATACCATCCGCCAATCGTCGTACCCGTCGATAGTTTGGTCGTGGACCAGTCGGCCTAACGATGTGAAGAAATATATTCAACGCTATCATCATGAAATATAGTAAGGGATACTACAGCTATATACCTCAGGTAGGGACGTACTAAAACCAATGGACGCACCCTGCCACCGTTGCTCAGACGACGTGAGGTTGTGTGACGTTGTCACAGCTATAAGGCAAGATGTCAGACAAGGACCATACTTGCGATTTCGTCTATATAATATATTCCGACGAGTATATGGCCTGGTGGGTCGGATTGGAAGATACCATCCGCCAATCGTCGTATCCGTCGACAGTTTGGTCGTGGACCAGTCGGTCTAACGACGTGAAGAAATACATTCAACGCTATCATCATGACATATAGTAAGGGATACTACAGCTATATACCTCAGGTAGGGACGTACTAAAACCAATGGACGCACCCTGCCACCGTTGCTCAGACGACGTGAGGTTGTGTGACGTTGTCACAGCTATATGGCAAGAGGTCAGACAAGGATCATACCCTGCGCAGAGGCAGTGCGATTTCGTCTATATAATATATTCCGACGAGTATATGGCCTGGTGAGTCGGATTGGAAGATACCATCCGCCGATCGTCGTGCCCGTCGATAGTTTGGTCGTGGACCAGTCGGCCTAACGATGTGAAGAAATACATTCAACGCTATGATGAAACACTATATTTCAAAGTTGTTTACCGTATACCAAATATGCGCTCATACGATGATGCACCAGATCCAGTGTATTCGAGGGTTTCTTGATTTCACGCAAGCTCTTTACCCGTAGCACCACGGTATGTTCAAGATTGTATACTTAATTGGTCCGGGGGGTTATTTTATATTTTACGCATGCCTTCAAGCATACAAACACGTGGAATACACGGGTCGCTCCCCGAACAATACAAATACATATATATATATATATACGTATACAAGGTTTTCCCTTGGAGTGGTGTAAAATGGGAGTTGGTTCTTGCACGAATGAATACAATTTGCTTGTAGTTGTGTCTGAGCCACCGGCATCGCTCCTATACTGCCTCGTGCTGCGGCTAGCAAAAAGTGAAAAGTGTAAGCCGGGACGTTTGTCACGAAGAACTACTGCCTTACGGTCCACTCAAAACTTATGACCGACCCAGGTTTAAGCAAACGCATAAGTATTTATATATATATATATATTTATTAACTACTTTTCACACAGCAGTATGGCCAGGTAACTACGTATATACGTAGAGAGGGGGCGTGACTGAGGCTCATATACATATATCCTTACCCTAGTGTAGAAAGTAGGAACTGCAACGTGGCTGCTCCCTGCAATCTTGGCATTCTGTCCGCATACTAAATCGCTCTGCTCGTCTCTAGGCACTGAGATGGGTTTCACACGGTATCGTCTGTGTACATCGCTCTAGGCATCCCTAGGTACTGAGGTTTAGGGTCACTACACGAACCTCAACGTTGATTTCAAGAAGCTCGGAGACCCCACTCACGTAACCCCGGATATCCCAGACCAACAACAGTACACAGATAAATCTCAACACAGGTAGGTAGTGCAACTATACTCCCTCGTAGTATTTACATCTCGGGGAGAGAAACTAAATAACACACGACGACATAGATTAATCAAACGGGGCAACCTGGTTCCTTTACAGGGAACAAAAGGACCCTCGTTATGGAACATGGTCACCACGGCAACGTGTCAACTGGGTATCCGTGACGAAAGCATCGCACACATGATGACACCGACAGACTGACTTGGAGAATCAAATGACTCAACCACACTTTGACCCTTCGCGTCAGCACCAACTTCAATTGTGTCAACCTCAACCGTGTACCCTGCTTCAACCGGATGCAGTTTCCACCTCGCTTTGTTATTCCGCGCAGCAACATACACTCCCGGTTAAGTGCACAACAACGTGAACCGTTACCAACCCTGATTTGGCAACTGACTCGTAGAGGCAACCAGAAGTGAGATGCTGAAATCCTTAACAAAATACTACTATTTTAGCTTAGGCGCTACACAGTACAACCCCCATGAACTCCAACCACAACCGCGTGGCGTTTCGGTGTGGTTATTTCCACTAATTTTATTATTAAAAAGAAAGAACGCACTAAACCTGACTCCAGTCGGTACGACGAGATATACGAGTCATACCTGGTGTATCGATCTGGGGCAGAACTTATGATGAGCTTTGCAGACCGACCAAATCAACATTGTAACATACTGTCGCCTTGTGAATGTAAGATGTCAAGAATTTACAGCCGAGCACACCGCTTAAAGGCTGGGGGGGAGCTTCTGCTTCGATTCCGGGTGCGGTTTTAAAACTACTTATTTTGCTGGTATCGCTCGTTTCTAGGCTTCAGAGGGGCACTCCAGCAACGACCGCAGTAGCGTATCACACAACTGGGTGCACAAAAAAAAAGAAAACGACACCACACACCTAGGAAGGTCAGAATGAAAAACAAACCGGATCGCTGTGATCACAGGACGAAATGAGCAAAAAACATTTTTTTTTCGTTTTTTGTTCCCTTTTTTTTACTTGGTTTTAGAGACCCCCCCATATTTTTTTTTCGCTGGTCGGGGGGGGAGGGGGGGGGGGGTCATTAAAAAAAAAAACTTGACCTATTGTTTTCTGGGATCACAACGGTCCGGTTTCTTCCCTTCAATATAGGGGGGGGTGTGTGTGTGGTGTCGATAACGTTTTTTTTTGTGCACCCCTTGAATCACCATGTATTTTGTGTCATAGACCTTTTGTTTTGACTCTGCTGATCCACGCCTGGTACTTCGACCGGGGCATATTCTTATGGAAAAAGTAGACATTCGATGTTTGATTGCTAATAAACAATAATAGCTACAAGAGCACCCCTTGAATCCTTCCGACTTTTACAAACGTTCGTTTTTGTTTGATGGCGAAAACCACCATGCCAGCCTGGACGACCCCGATGAAATATTCATAGTACACCATATGGCAGACAGTTCTGAAAATGGAGGATTGCTTCGAAACTCATATCTACATATTGCGTCTAAAATCCAGTGATAGTGTCATAGTGCCATTCTGACACATTCTATCTACAGAGTATACACCGCTACTACGTAACTACTTCAAGTTGCGGTTGTGCTATATATAGTGGCTTCCCACTGCATTCCATTTTGGTCGAAGTTTATTTGTTGCCATCACGTAATTGTCATCGAAGACCAAACAACATGTAGCCGTTATAAGGAGGATACAGAAACATATATCGGCATTGTTTAAGAAATCATCATACTGGTAACGCTGAAGCGAAGGGGTAATACCTAAAACGAAGAGATTGGCATATATTTAGATCGGGCGCCCACTGCCCTGGAACATATAACAGCAGGCACTACTATTGGTTGGGCGCACAACGCCATTTTTTTTGCCGACACACCGTCACGGCAAGGGGGGGGAGTGGCAGAGTGGCTATCGACTGGCCGCAATTCTGCTTTGATCATACGTTTGGGTCTCAGGCTGGGCTCCTCAGAGAATACGCACGCGTTACTACGCTGAGGGCTCAAGCTTGCAACAATAGCTGACAGGTCATGCTCACTACCTAAATAATGGTAAACAGTGAACACTTTACGTACTGAAACTGGAAATGCAAGACATTCAGGACTTAAAGCGAGAGTCACAAGCCGAGAACACACATATGTTGTTTCCTGTGGTGGGCAGACCCAGAAACTTCCTGTCCGCGTACCACCCTTTACCAACCAAGAAGGCCTTGTGAGCGAGCCGCAAACCTTTCGACCTGGTGCTGAATGTTGTCATGCCGTTGTTGATCTCAAACTATCTATAAATATTGTTAGTCTGGGGTGCAAGAATATGATTGGGTGGGTGCACATATAAACCACCGATTTCCTAGGCGATGGTAAAGTCCATAGTTTTGTGATCGGATATTAATAATAACGAACGAAGAATGGCTGGAGCCGCCGCTGTTGGGACATATCTGGTATGTTCTATGGCTTTGAACGGCTGGTTAATGCCTGCAGAACTAGAGTAAAACCACCCCCTCGCCTAACGGGGAGATGGGGTTGTGAGATCATTGGGGTTTCAAACACTTTACCTAGATACTCCGCGAAGGGCGGATACTCAATTTTGTTTTTCCTATTGCTATCTTGACGAGCATTTTTCTGCTCTTCGGGTTACTTTAAACGTTCGTTGTCTCGGACTGTTGCCTCGGTCTGAAGAAATCGAACGGGGGGGGATGTCACGGCGAGCAGTAGACATTGTTCCATATTTTAGTTTGTGACCCGGAGTGGCAGGGCTTCGGAGGGATAGCGTAGGGGGGGATCGACCAAATCGTGCGAGGGGCTCTGATGGAGCGGGTAGGTCGATCACTTGGAAAGCACGAAACACTTTGAGACTGTCAAACTGCGAACTTGAGCACTGTGAACCTGTAACTGAGCACTGAGACCACATCACTGGCACGAAACGTTCGCCCCTGCGACGCCTGGGCCGCTATCTGCACGCTTGTGATCCGTCCCGCTCGCCAATCCGTCCGCTCGCATCCGAACAAGAAGCAACCAGGTCAGACCCAATATAGTTGAATATGGTTTGCTTTCGAAGCCTACAAAATCGTGGAGCACAAGGGGCTGCTTCCCGTAACATACCTGTATGCACTTATCCAGGCCTGTACGTACCACATCGCACCAGTAAGAATCACTCAAACCTAAAACGAATGTAAGCTTGATGTTTCCAGGATGCAAATGTTAGTTTTGCTTTATTCCCTGGAGACGAAGTCATAATGTACCTACAGTACCTGGTATACACTATGCGTATACCCGGATAGACGGGTATTGTGAAGGTGCTGTTACAGTAGTCTGTTGGTTTACTGGTAAAATGGTATCCGTTTACTTTCCTTTGTTTCACCTACGCAAACTAACCCTTATGACAGTACAGTAGATGGCAGTACCCTACTGTAAACGACAGCACACTTCAGTAGACGATAGTACCCTGCAGTAGACGAAAGTACACCACAGTAGACGACACTATATGACAGTACCCTACAGTGGACGACAGAACCTTACAGTAGCCTACAGTATTGCACCCGTCCCAAGGCAAAAAAGCAACAGCCCACGTTTCTTGCTTCTGAAGCTCACACGCAGCACACTCGACACGACACAGACCCATCGCTACAAAAGAAGGACAAAAGGGTAAGAAGGTCCCGCTTGCGTGGCCTGGCCATGACGCAGGCACATCAACACAGGGTTCCTTGTACAACCGCATGATTGTTATGCGGGTTGCATCACAACATGTACGGGTACACTGTTGAAAACGTACTGCAGTAGGTCTGGCACCAACCTATATCTGCATTGTAGGCGGTAAGGCCGCAGACGATGAACGGGTACGATACGACCATGATGGTGGCACTGCTGCACCATCTGCCATGTACCATTTACGATTTTCCTATTAATAGGGCGTCGCACGGTAAGAGGGGGTGCCTTATGGCCACCACTCGCTCCCGCCGTGAAGGCCTCCAAAACTAACGGATAAACCGACCTCGGCAAAACGTGTAAAATAACTAAAATGGTACGTTCGTTGATGAGCAATGTCATGGGCCATATTAAGCATACAACGACTACAGTGATGGAAAATCTTGGAAATACGAATGAAGGAATGCGAAATTTATTGATTGCCCGCACAACAGTAGTTCGACACTTGAGGAGTCCTGCATCATCCAAGAACAACTTGTGCCACTTAGCGATATTAGCGTAGGGCCTCGTGGAGACCTGTACCTTGCCTACCAACACCGAGGTGGGTAAAAGTTGCGCTCGTAAGGCGATGACCAACACCATGGGACGACCGCCACGGCATAGTATAGCTACTCAACGAAGAAGTTAAAACAAAACAAACCCCGAAACTGATGCTTTACGAATATACTGGGAACCGGTGCTTCGACAGTTAAGGGAGCCCCATCAGGGAAAAACAAAAACGCTGTTCAATCCGTCACCGCTGTCAGGACTCTACACGCACTTTTGCGGTCACAACGCATGGAGTCGAGGAAGGGCTATCATCGTTGTAGCCGTAAACAGGGTGGATAACCACCCCTGATGCAATGTTGCAGGTGTCAACAATAGGGGTAGGGACGGTGCTCCGTCTCGAATGCAATACGTGGTGGTTAATGACGGCAAAGCGACCAAGGCAATCAACAAATGAGTTCGTTCCCCCAACCCCCTCCCCTCGGCCT
This sequence comes from Saccharina japonica, assembly GCA_008828725.1. Lineage (NCBI taxonomy): Eukaryota > Phaeophyceae > Laminariales > Laminariaceae > Saccharina > Saccharina japonica. The sequence continues at coordinate 45,305 of MEHQ01003785.1, read as the reverse complement.
GATGTGGCATGGTGCTTAGGCCACCGACAACCTTATGTCCTCATGTCCTCATGTCATCATCAAGCCGCTGTGGAGAAGACACTGAGGGCGAAGAAGCCACCGCACGTTTCGCTGGCATCTCCCTCGCAGGGGAAAGAGCACACGTCCTCAGATATTTCACCGTGCATGTCGAAGCTGTCGCCGCCGCACCAGCACTGGTAGGGAAGGGACAGGCGGAGGATTGCACCATGGGCCGTTGGGATGGGCGAGGAGAGGTCAAGTCTAAATGATCGAAAATTAAATAAAACGAACATGTCACCTCACGAACTCTAAACGACGACAAAGGCATTCCGGCAGCCTCGCGAACTCTGGAAAACGACACAGCCCGGCGGTAACAGTAACAGTATATCGTAGTGGGAGTCCTAGTAGCAGCAGTACTAGTAGCAATAGCAGTAGTGGCAGTGGTAGTAGTAGTAGTAGTAGTAGTAGTAGTAGTAGTAGCAGTAGTACTAGTACTAGTAGCAGTAGCAATAGCAGTAGTAGTCCGTAGTCACAGTAGTATTTCGGGGGAGCATAGTAAAAACCAAACATTGTTTGTAAAATGTAGAAACTATCCTTCGTATATGTTTTCGTGTATACCCGCAGCACCCACCACCTTCCCTCGTCGAAGGTTGGTAACTTGAAGTGTATCTGCAACCATGGTACGGTAAATACCCTTAGCCGTGTGCCGGATGTCGCGACCGAAACTAATTTGTCGCAACGCGCTTTTCCTGCCCAGACGCGTGTTACCATTTGGGCTGAAACGTTTTCTGAATGATCTATGAAAGGCCCCTTACCTTAACCTAAAATCGTCGGGATTTCATTCTCACCTTGCAGAATATTTCATTTTACACTTGGGCGGTGCGATTGTTTATCGGGTACATAGCAATTTATGTTCCCTCCAAAATCAGTGTGCAGGCTACTGCAGGTATAGGGCTCCTCAAGCAACCACCCTCAGAACCATCATGGTGCACCTTAACAGTGTCTAGGCTGTTGATAAAGGGTAAACTTACACTCTTCAGGGCCGCACCCCGGTCGTGTGGGATTCCAGTCAGATTAGGGTTTTAAGTACAGTGCACGACTGGAAGGGTTAATGTGTTCCATGCGTTTATGCTACGGGTAGGTATAGACTATACACGCACGATGGAGAGGTGCGCAGCGAGTGACTTGACGATATTATAGTTGCGAAACTAAATTGTTACGGCCCCGCCCTAGCAACCCAGTTTGTGTGTTTTTGTTTATGACAATATAGTACACCCGAAGGAACACGACAGTAGCACGGGTGCACCAACAGGGCTGGGCTAAACCCCACTGCCGTACGATCACCCTAATGTTTCCGTCGTGCTTTACAACAAATTATGATAAGTGAGTGCCCAGGATAAACACGAGGTCATCGGCGCAGTAGGGTCGTCGTCTGCACCATGCGAGCACATATTTCTATTATGGTCAAGAAGGAAAGCGTTTACCCGGACGGAAACTCGGGCATACGCGTGTACTAAGCAATTAAACGAAGATAAATGTCTGGGTACTACCTGTTTTGTATTATCTCTGTTCTCCCGACGACATATGCCGCCCCAGAGATATTGGATTGAGTCCTGTGATGACGGACTAGATGTGTTTGGGGATGAAATCATGTGAAAACAACCACTACAACACGGGCTCTCTAGAACCTCGACGCTGCAAACGCGTGGTCGCACGAAAAACGCCTGCCAGGTATGTTTTCAACGATGCACCATACTACCGCCCCGAGCTCTATAACTCTCCAACCCCCCGGTATATCAGGAAGCGGTGGTGCGTTTTCCGAACTTACTGCAAGTCTCCTTACCTCTTCTGAGTACTGGATGCCGGCGTAGTCGTGCCCCCGCTCAGCGCAGAAGGAGATGCACATCTATCAGACAGGAGAAAAAATAGCCCAGTTTGGTGCAGGCACAGACGGGGGGGGCGAGCGATAAGAGTAGAAGAGGCGCTTGCAGAGTCAACAACGACAGGTTTGAACCACAAGTACCTCAATGAATCAGCAGTTTAGTTCCGGTCTGAGTGTGCTCTTCTCACCATGACTACGTGGTGGACCCTTGTTGTGATCATGGTGAGAACAAATGTCTGGCTGAGGTGCGTTGACTGGTGGTGGTTGTCGTGCGTTTCACAGGGATAACATATTTAGGGATTCTGGTTGGTTCTCTTCTGGAGTTTAGTAACACGGTAGATCAAACCCGCGATCGTTAGCGACGAATGCTATTTTTTCAAGCAGCCCACGGGTACCTCGTTGGTCATGTCCTCTGAAACATATTTTCCCTCCATGTTCATCGCCCGCACGTCTGAGTCGTCCGCGTAGCAGCCAACGTATTCCGGAGCGATGTCTTCAATCCTGTAGGCGGTAATCTTGTCGGTCCCACCGCAGAACTCGTCGCTAGTGGTGCCCACGCACGCCATGTCACATTCGTCCAGTTCTAGCTCTTCGTCATTCTTGGTCAAGTCGGGATCGACGGCACACCAGCACTGTTGTGTTGTCAGACGCAGGTGGTTGATTTATTCGGCGCAACACGCACGGCACAAAAATAAGGTGGAGAGTGAAATCTCAACTATCCGGGGCGACGGTTGAGTCATTTCGTTATGGCACCCGTTACAGGGGGGTTTCATACCGACATGAAGACGTTCATACATTTTTTTTGTGTTTTGTTTAGGCATTATACGGACGCAAAGGAATAAGAACGAAGACTATCCTGCACGGGATCGTGTGGTTCTTTCAGCAACTGACCGATGATGTCGAATGCTACTAATAATAGCGCACCGAAAAAGGGGGATATAGGGGAACACAAGGACCAGACAGCAATGCGGGGGGTGGCACAGTAGATGCTTGTGTGACCGGTGGCGTGGTCTCTGTGTGCAAAAGTAAAACAACGGAACCACCATTACAAACTCGACGATTAAGGCGCGCACCAGCATACCCTTGTTAAATATCACTCCCCGCACGTCCTGTAGTTTATCGTCGGGACGCTCGCATGCCATGCAGTTGGCGAAAGCGTGGGACTCAGAAATGCCCCACAGGACCTGACAATCATACACTGACGGCGGAAGGGAACCTACACCAACTTATCCCAACGACGTACCTCCTCGGCGAATTGCGTGCCGAAGTGTGTGTTGATTCCATCGTCGCACAGCTCGTGGCAAACCTGCACGACATTAAACACACAGGATAGGAACATAGGGGGAAGATGGGAGAGATGGAAGGACTCTCGCCAGCGGGGCAACCGATTTATCTAGCAAAGCCATTCTTGCTTTCCGTGGGACATGCCGATTGGTAGAAAACATTCCGGCGTCAATGAAGCCCACGAAGAAACAACTGAGGTGATATTGCCGCTGAATGGCAAAGCTGTATGCGCGTAACAGGGACCCGAAATGTTCCGGATGGGTGTGTTCCGCCATGTACAGCAAAATATGTGAATCCTATTGTAGCAGTGCCGCTGAACGGCAAGGCTGTGCGAGTGGAACAGGGACCCGAAATGTTCCGGATGGTTGTGTTCACGCTATGTACAGCGAAATATGTGAATCCTATTGTAGCAGCTTGCTAACTGTATGCGAATATAATTTTGCTGTGTGCGATACAGCGCTCACGTGCGTGTGAAGTCTGCTGCTTCAGGTTCGGTTCTGGTACGGTGTTGATAATAGTGGGTTCTGTTGCCGTGAATTTATTGACAGCAACATAAAAACCAATACCCCCGCGTGTCGTCAGCGGCAACAGGGCAATGCTGCATACATACATACGAAGTATAAACATATACGATATATGCGTGACAATCTAATACGGCTCCAAACTTTATTTCGGAGCACACTCCACGCCATCGTACTTCTCACGGCACCAGCTCACCTCTGCCGACATGACGTCCCCCACCATCATGTTTCCCATTATCCTGGTGGCCTTAGAGTCCGCGAAGCATCCCATGAGGGAGTAGGTCGTTTCGGGTGTCATGGTAGGAGTTGGAGCAGGCACAGGGGCGGGGGCGGGGGCGACATCGCCTGTCCTCTCGAACACGCTGATGGCACCGAAGCCGCCGCATGCCCTGGTAGCGTCGCCCGTGCACAGAGTCGGGTAGGACTTTCCACACCTGTCGCTCTCGACCGCGTTCTCGAACTCCTCGGCGATTCCACAGAAGCACTGGTGGCCAAATAGAACCGGAATAGGTTAGAGGGGGTGGGGGGGTAGGCGGGGTAGGAAGGAACGCAAGCGCGCGTCGAGGCGGTAAGAAAACTCTTGTAGTACATCAACCCCTCTGGGTGGAGTGGGAGGAGTATAGCGCATTGTGTGCAGGCAAAACCCAACTCGGATAGGACGTCTCCCCGCTGACTTCCTGTCGTGTAACGCTTCTTCCTCCCCTATTCAGGAACGGCGGTGGCAGCCAGAATGTACAAGTGCGCCGGAAGAACATACCTATTGTAGTACCAGAACAAAGAAATGTTGCGTTGCGAGACAATGAGCGTTAGCGCCTGCCCCCCCCTGGCAGCTACGCCCAGCACAGCACCTGATCTCCAGAACGAGGGCAGATCAACGTGTCGACATACTGAGGGACGCCCGTATGTCACATCGGCCCCGTTGTGTCCGATGTATCTATGTTCTTCAAACCGGGTTAGGTTTGACGCCCGACGCATATAGCGTAAAACGAGTGTGGTGATATTAACCTATCCCACTTCAGACGGAAATGTAAGCACCGGTATCCATTGTAATCTTTACCGACAAAATCATTTTTAGTATCCAGAGCTGTACGGTTTACCCGTCAGGTAAAGGCACTAGGTGACAATAAAAAACAACCCGCCGCGAAGTTGAAGCGCCATTTAAAAAGAGGACAATGCCAGCCCATACTGGCCGTGAACGAACCTATGAACCCAAGAATCTACAGTGATACCGCATATAAACGCTACGAAGCTGCGCCATTCCAACTAGCATGTAGGCCGGGACCCCGCCCATGCACAAGGGTGGTGCAAACCTTTCCTTGTGGAGACATTAAACACAAATGTAACAAGCCTCGCAAGGTGTCGACAACCTCTGATGTCGGTATCTAGTATGGTACACATAATTGTGTGATACATTGTTCAAGAAATGTCTCCACAAGGGTTTGTTTGACATTTAGCCATGTAGTAAACCGTACTCTCTCCATTAGATACGCTTGCTGGTGTGCTATATGGGTTTTTGCCTACGCAAGGACTTGCCTTGCTTACGTCCACATCACAAAGGGGCGGGCGGGGGGTGCCAGCTACCTGTGACGGGGGACAAGGCTAACCGATACTCGCGTTAAACCCATGCATCTATGAAGCCTAGATAATCGCTTATTTTATCATCTTAGTGCTTGCTCTGCAGAACCGTTTCGGCGCGCACCGAACGTAATCAAATCTCGACCTTCAGCGAACATTTTGTATGAACCGGCCCACTCACATCGCTCCCAGACTCTAGGCCGAAGAAATCGAATCCAGAGCAAAAGTCCGAGCAGATCTACGGACGGAACACGGGCGAAAGGTGCGGTTAGATCGGGTGTCGGCGAGGGAAGTTTCGAGTCTAATATCTATGTAACCAATTACGGACCACGCTCAGGGCGGTTTTAGGAGGTTCTTGTGAGGAAGGAAGTGATGTATGGAGAGTACACGCATCTAAAAGAGAAAACGTCACGACAGTCCCAAACAAGTATTTAGGGGAAGCAAACGCGAGGGCTGGGATTTATGCACAAACAAAATCAAAAATGTTTTTTTTAAATCTTTCAGTTCGTTTGCATGGTTTAGTGTGGGCCGTCCGCCCCTATCTACCCCTGTAGAGTTGATACTTGATGCGTGGAGCTTGCAGATTTGCGTTTTCAGGTACTCCTGTGTAGGGTGTACACGTCTCTATGTGTTGAGTTATCCTGCGACATCGACATCCACTACGGTGCTCCACTGAGAAGGTCGAGATGTGCAACGCTTTGTCCTCGCCGTCCATTTTTATCGTACATCGACGTTGCACCTATATCTACTAATAATTCAAAGCTGAGCGGAAAAGGGTCAATGCCATTATTTGGTGTGTTTGTATACCACCGACGTTGCACCTACCCCTAAGCGACACAACAGAACCGCTAAGTACGGAAAATACCGCCCTACAATATCGCTGAAGTGCATTTTCCTACACACCAAACGACCAAAACTGAACCGTCAGCCGGAAAACAAAGGCAAACTCATGCCGTTTTCTTAGCGCAGCGCTATAGTTTCTACACTGACGTTGCTGGCACCCACCTCTAGACCACCAAAGTAAACACCTATTCATAGGAAACAAGCAGGCGTAATGCCATATAATAGCTCTCTCTGCCCTCCCCGTTTTTTACAACACTGACCTTGCACCAGAACCTCGACACCCCCAATCCTCACCTGCGCTGTCATACCGTCTTCGCCCAGCACGCTGAGAACCAAAGTGTCCGAACTGAGCAGCGGGTCTGTACTCGAGTCCTCGAAGCATCCGACAACCTCTGTTCCAGCGGGCCAGGAGTTCTCACACTCGATGGGGGGCAAGGGTCCCGCGATGTACGTCTTGTAGTACCCAGTGTCGGTTTCGAGAGGCCAGGTGTACTCGCCCTGAGCCGTCGGGGCGTACTCCTCCAAGTCCGTGAGCTCGTTGAAAAAGGTGTTCCAGAGGTGGTACTGCCAAAGGATACGTATAAAGCAGTACAGAAGGACGATGTGCGTCACGTCACCCTCTTTCAGATTAGATTTGGTTATCAATTGTCGAGTAGGAGTCAGTAGAGTCATTCATAAGAGCCAATGCGTTTTTGGTACCAGTACAAGTGTGAGAAGTTTTCAGGTCTGATTGACAGCATTTTCCACACCACTCTGTACCTAAATATAAGACAGCATAATTAATGTATAAAACTTGCTCATTTTTCTGCACAGGGTGGTATGGCTGAAGCCATGGGACTCTACTGTGTTTTCCCCTTTCGACGCATGCTACGCGAGAGGTGCGCCATTTCTGTTCTGAGGCTGATCGCGTTAGGACCTCTATGCCGCACCCAAAAAACAAAATTTGAAGGAAAAGTAAAGCGCCACAATCCCGTGGCCTGCGTAAAAAATTGAAAATATTGCAACAACAAAAGACGCGTGCTACGGTAGAGGTAGCACGTTTAGGCTGAATCGTTTTCTGAACGATCGGGCTCCTTAACCCAAATTTGTCGGATTTTCATTTTTGGGACGAATAATGCTTTAGAGTATGCTTCGGTCATGATATTTCGCATCCGGCAGCACTTTTGTTTTCCTCCAAAATCATTTTTTCGGGGAGGTATGACGCTCCTTACGTGAGCTCAGAAAAAGCGTGGTGCACCTCTATCGTAGCAGGCGCCACAAGTGCAAGTCCGATGATTTCCGGTATAAGGAGACCCCACGAGCCACTACCGGAGATAAATTCATAAGTTCTGAACCACAACTGGTACCTGGTACGTACATACCAGGTATTTCGTTTTGGGTTCATGTCCTGTGATCTTGACCTTATAGAGGTCTGAACCACAAACTGTGCTGCGACAGAGAGTACCCCGATCATTCCGAAAATATTCCAGTAAAAAATCGCTACGTAACTCTAACGTAGCACGCGTCTTGCATGCAATAAACCTCTACAGAATCATGTCACTCTCCTCTAGTCGGGTACTGGGTGTGGTACGCGGTGTACAAAATGTCTCGGGTGTGGTACTGCCAGACAAGACGCAGTAGTAGGATACTGGGTGTGGTGCGGTGTACAATATGTGTCGGGTGTGGTACTGCCAGACAAGGCACAGTAGGGTACTGGGTGTATTAAGGTGTACAAGTTTACAATATGTCTCAGGTGTGGTACTGCCAGGCAAGACACAGTAGGATACTGCGTGCGATAGGGTACAGTCGCATCAAACAGTACTAGCAGGAGGAGGAGCATATGTCAGCGGTACCGTCAGCAAAGTATATATACGAGAGCGAGAGAGGACGTAATGTCGCCTATTAAAAAACGTTTTAACTATGAAGAGGGTCCAGGCCTGTATATCGGAGTCGTCAAGAATACCTTTTCAGGGCCTCGCTTTGGCCCGTCGAATCATATTCATACTACTGTAAACATGCCAGGTTTAGTGTGGGGGGGGCTGGAAGGCAGTCGATCAAGAGGGCAAAATAGAGCAAATGACCGGCATCCATCTGCAATGTGAGGAGTCTTCGCGACTTATCGACTTTACGCCACGTAGCAGCTGAATCAGGTTTAACACGCAACCTGGGCATGCTGCGATATTAGGGGGGCACACCTCGATACTGCCTGAGGCTTCTTGCACTTCAAACAACCTTGACCAACACGCACAAAATCTGAACCCGAGAAATGATGTATCCTCAACCCCTTCGAGAACCCCACGGACTGCGTGAGTTACGAGTATTGGTTTTAGTCTCCTCACCACCTGATAATTGGTAAGCCCTCCTTAGGAAGAAAACCCCGGAGGAAATTGAAGGAGCCCTATTCACAAAGTCGAATCAGACCAGTATCATACGAGGTACAGCAGCAGCACATACTGTCATGTAACCGCCGTACCGGGGTGCCCAAATGCATTTATTTGCTGTACTGCGTAGGGGTTGATACCTCATCAGCGCCGTTCTCGATCTCGAACGCAATCCGTTTCCGCTCTGTAGAGCCTTCATCGTCAAAACTTTGCAGGTCGATGTCCAGTTCGTACTCCCCGAAGGGGCTGCAGACGAAAAGGTTCAACTTTATCCTGAAAAGAAAGAAGATAGAGGGCCAAGTTCAGCCAGCAGCGACACGAGACACGCGTAGCGGGTTAGAAGACACGAGGAGACTCGTATATTATGACGAATCCGCTGGAGTTTATCCTGTACAGTCACAGTCAGCGGGTGGACGAGAGCCCGTATTTTGACATCCTACTAGCAGCAGTGGAAGGTGGTCAGTTATACGCATACAGGTAGTAGGTGTGTTCTAAATGCATATTCGTGTCATACGCCTATTACCATGTGCCGCATGAACTTCAACGTTGATCAGTCAGAAACATTCACTCCCCGAAATAAGAACAAAACCGCTGGAAACGAAAACCCACAAAGAAACCTGCGCACCAAGTCTACTGCAACTCCCTTCAGTACCTACTGTTGTACCGCTGGATACCATATATTATATATTATATATATATGGTACCAGGTATCTACTATTATTACTGTGATTGGCGAACGAGGGTCGGGGGCAAGTAGTACACCGTAACATAATATTCTACATACCTGCCCTCCGTGCCAAATGTGGGAGACCTGTCCGGGGCATCGTCTGTCGACCCGTCATAAGACGCTTCCCACGAAGCTAGGTCAGACTCGTCCACCTCCTCCCCGCAGGGTCCGGCCACCTGCCTGAAGCAATGTGGACGCGCGTTCGCGGGCAGGCGCAAGGAACTGCCGTCAATATTAAATTATGCATCATAAAATCGAGTTTCAATAACCCGTTCCTCGGCGGATCAAGGAAGAAGAACCACGCGTTGCTGATCGTTGTCGAATGGGCTCTACCGATGAGATAAACGCCTGTTGGATGCATGCACATCTCACTCCAAGAGGCTCCTCACTGACGAAGGTCTACAGCACGCAGTGTACCACGTCTATATTTACCCTCACCGAGCTAACTTTTAAATATATTAAAACAAAACTGTACGTATGCATGTAACAAGGTTCACTTTCGGGATGATGGTGGTTTTGACTTGAAATCTCGATGGCGTCGCAAAATATGAAAAAGGCGAACACACAGCAGGCGTTCGTTCCTCGTACCAGCTATATACGTACTCCGACGTCGCATCCGCGCATGAGCGAAGAACTTAAAACAGGCTAGTGTAATGAATGCATAAGTACAGTAGCCCCCGAGCAAGAGTAACCGGGAAAGTAACACCGACCAGCCCGAAACAATTTATAGTTACGTAGTTCTACGGTACATGTGCACGTTTAGCCCCACGAACAATCGAATTAGGTAGGACTAAGTACAGGAGCAGACGGGTTGCGGTAGAGGGGTATGGCAATGGTATTCTAACACTACCCCCACCATTTTCCCTACATACATTTAACATACCGCGTTAACGCCAGTCGGGCGAGCGGTTTAATTTTGAACTATACACCTCAGTCAGACTTGGAAAGAAAGATAAAGTGTTGTCGCAGAGTACCAAACGATCCCATGGCCATGGGTATCGCGTAAACAAGAAACCTTAAAAACTTAGCGCTTTCATGTGCAATATCTTAGTCACTTCGTCGAGTGGTTCTATGATACGCATAAGATGTCGGACTCAAAAGCGAACCCGCTATCGCAGCACATGTCAACACACATATCACATACTGTAGACTGGTGCTACGGTAGGGGGGTAACTTTTGGGTTCATTATTTTCAGCGGATGAGAGCCACTCCGCCGAGTGACCATCATATTTCTTCGCGGTTATTTTAAGTCTTAACGCTTTACGTTGTCGAGATATGCACCAACATGGTATGCTTGCTACTCTGCGACAATATCATATCCCTGCGTCCAGTTTTGAGCGAGGTAAAGAGCCACTTGCCCGAGTGCAGTAAACGTGGTAGTAGAAATCAGGCTACCCCCCCTACCGCAGCACCAGTCTGTATATACAGCGCATTCACATTTGAGAAAAAAAAACGAGTTTGCCGCTGACACTATAAAGCGCCTCCTTTTGTTCCCGTGTTTGTTTTTTTTCGGGGTGATTGTGAGTGGTGCAACGTTGAACATCAATCACGCTATACAGGGTCGGATAGCAAGAATGATAAGAATATCAGTTAGTTTGGCTTAAGAAGAGGCCAGTTGCCCCTACCTGTTTTGCACCAAGCTGATACCCCTACACTGGTTGCCGGGACTGCCCTCTTGCATAATGTGGGCGAAACAATATCCTCGTGGAAGGATAGACATGTCGGGCGCACACGCGTACAAACTTACGCATCATTGAATATACTTTGGAGAACGAAAGACACGTGCTGCGCTAAATGTGTGCTGCGATAAATGTACCACGTTTTGGCTACTACAATTGTTATCTGTTATATTTCATATTGATGAGGCTCCTCAAGAAGGTAACTTTAACTTCCAACCAACCAACCTCGTTTCTGTGTTAACAACAAAAAATCAAATGGATGAATACCAGTTTAATCGATCACAATCTTATAATTGAAGACATCCTTCAGTTTCCACCTGCAACAAGTGACACGAATAAAACATGCACAAATGGTTGTTCGCAAGACACAGCACAACAGTATAAGAGCAATGCCACCTTACAGGGGTGGTCACTTACTTCTCTTCGTAGCTCCTCACACAAGGAGCTCGATATGAGTTTCTACGGGGCAGGTAGGTAGGGGTGGATGGAATAAATAAATAAATGAATGGCTTGGGCTGATGCGGATTGATTAATTTTGACACAAAAGGGACACGCAGTAAATTAAGTTTGCACAAGAGGTGCGGATTTGGGTCATATCATGTACTTGGTTGGACAATGTAACACACCATAAGCCACGCCGAACGGAGAAAGGAGGGAGGTCGTTGCAGACACCTCGTGGGGCTTGCTACATTGTTCGATCAAATCGTCTCCACTAGGGATATTATACGTCCACACTGCTGTGCGAGCGGGGGGGGGGGTCCCGCTCACCTGGGTGTGTCGTTGCAAGCGTCACGCAGCAATCTATTAAGTAGCTGTAAAGATGGAGGTTACAGCGTTTGGCATGTTTGTTTTGCAAAACGTTTTCTTAATGACATATTAAAGGTGCCTTAACCGCAAACCATCGGAATGCCATTCTTGTTTTGGAATATCTTGTTTTGGAATTGTTACTCTTACTTACGTAGGCCATGGTAGGCCATGGGAGTTGCGCTTTCATTTTTACGTTTCTATCAAAATCAGGTTTTGGGTTACGAACCTCAGAAAACATATGGTCATCGTGGCATGTATAGCATCCTGCACTCATCGTTTGTTTGCTTGTTTTCTTCATCTCCTTGGCGCCACAGGCTAACCATCATGGGGTCCAAAAATAAAATAAGCTGAGCAAGGGGGTGCGACGCTTTGTACGGTGCTGAAACCCGCACAAGTCTCTGGCTTCATTCTTTCTGATAAGAAACCTACACGAGACAAAATTCCTCTGGCGTTTTTCGACACGTAATTGCAGCTCTACAGTAAGCCCTGCCAGCGAGCCCCTCGTCTCACAGATCATTGATTGGTCATCGTAACAATTACGAGGATAACCTATTTATGCGTTTCTCTGAGAGTCCCTGCCGTCAGGTGTGAGGACCATTGGCGTTGTTGTGTGTTTGGAGGTCTCGCTTGTCGTGTGAGAGTCTGATCTATTTATATACGTATCAACTTTTTGTTTTTAAAATGGAAGAACATTTTCGATAGGAATACGTCCATATATATACACCCAGTTAGCAAACATGAGTTTCGACGAAATCCTCGATATCACAGCTGTTGTTTTTTTTTTTAATATATACATAGGATGGGTCAGGCCCTTACGTCTCGAGTGAGATCTCTCAACGAACAACACCAGCGATCCTCAAACTTGACGGCGAGACATCTTTAAGAAATACAGTACTACTTTATCTTTGAAAGTTATACCGTATACCAGGTACATACAATGTGTGTTCTGCGGCAAGGACTCGTGGCGGAGGTTCGTTCGTGTATGTAAATGTTCCACGCTTAACTCACTGCTGTGGGCAGAGTACGCAACAAAACGATCAATCACTACCACCGCCGGTACTGCTCGATGAGGGCAAATCGTCAACTTCCTCGTACCTATGTTTGATACTTTGTTTTTTCTGGTCCCATAAACGTTGGCCCCTATACGAGCTGGCATCGACGCATCCTCTGCTAATCCTAAACGTACACATTCCTGATTCACCCCCCCCCCCCCACTTGGCCCGGTTCCCCACCGCCACCCCCCTGAAAACGTGTGTTGCTGCTGTAGTCACCTCCAACGCATAGTGAACTTGGGATGGTCGTGGTGGTCCAAGCCTTCGATATGCAGGAACTGCTCCGTCAGAGGGTCACCTGCATGCCGTAAAAAAAACAATATCCGGCATCATGAAATGGCATTGATCGGTGATTGCGTGTCAGGAATAAAAATGACGACAACACGTATGTCCACGAAATCAAAAGGCTTCACCGATACTACTTACAACTGTGATTTGTTTCGCCGCTGCTACTATATTCACTACAGCAACAATATAGTAGCCCCCTTTAAACCTGCAGCTATGTGCGATATATGTGTGGGGATTAGGTTACCGTGGTGTCAGTGGTGTGGTTTGGGCTTTGGACGCTGGGATTTCGCCGCAGTACAGAGAAATGGAAGAGGCTACGGCAGAATCGTTCGAGTACCTAAACATAAATTCAACCCAAAACGATTTTTCCTACATCTACCGCGGGGGAGAGGGGGTCTACCACATTATTTGTCTTTTTTCATTTACTTCCGTAGAAGTAAATGTTTACATTCAATGGGAGTGTAGTGTCAGCTACAATAGTTAAAAAAAAAGGCTTTCATGGAAAACATTACTTCCAAAGTAAACATGTACCTGGTATAGTACATGAAAGTTAGTTTACTTTCGTGGACGTTAACGTGGAAGTTAACAGAAAAAGGCTTTCTTCATGGAAGTAAACTGACTTATGTGGAAACTATCATGGAACTAAACCGCGTTCACTTCAATGAAACTAAAAACACTTCCATGATTCCGTAACCGTGGGTTCCGTTTGAAGAGGGCATTCGGTCACTAGAATCGTCTATTACGGGGGACCATAGTAATTACTAGTGAAGAGGGCCAAATACTTTGAGTAAAAATGGTAAAACATACCAGGTATAGGTTTTCGTGTTTACCGTGGGTTCTATCTACTATGCTCCTATTAAATAGTGTGGTTCCGCTCTTCGCGCTAGACGGTTTTATATATCCCGTTCGTAATTGGTCGACGGTTTAGTATTCGGGATGGGCCCACTTTGGGTGGGATGGTGTACCAAATGGGAGCAGGGCGGGAATTCATGCCCTCGCTTCTATTTTTTATTTCCAATGGAAGTAAACGTTTAATGTACTTCCAATCAAACCACCTCTCCATGGAAGCAAATGTTACTTCGATGGAGGAAGTAAAATTAAATCCGTGGAAGCAAACAACGGTACTTCCATGGAAGTAAAACAAACTTCCGTCGAAGTAAACTTTACTTCCAAGAAATTTAAAAACATTTTCGTGGAAGTAGCATTTGCTTCCATGAAATTAAAAATACTTTTGTGGAACGTTTCATGGGAGTAAACTCGAAAGTCAAGTACTGTGAGTGGTAGATCGTGCTGTAGGCAGCCCCATTTATATTTTATATATTTACATTTATACATATCGCACAACTCAACGGTATCAATATTAGTCGAAGATCGAGAAGAAAGGGATGATATCTGATGATGATGGAGGCTCTTGCAAACAAAATGCCTGCACGAACCGTACGTATTGGTTGGCGAGGGGTATGTATGTATGTGACCCCGGACGAAGTGGGAAACGAGAGGGGCGAGGCTCACATGAATGGGATGTAGAGAAAAGGGGGGGGAACACGTAAGGTTACAGGTGTGCAGCAGGGTTTTACCCAGGATTCCGATGCGTGGTGGGTGGCGGGGCCTCGAACCACTAGCCGAAGGCTCGGTGCTGCCACCCGCCTATACCCCCCCCCCCCCCCTCCATCCCCCCATACCTATAAATATATGATACTATTTATAGGTTGGGTTGGCGTCGGTTGGCAACGACGCTGTAAAACACGCCACTCGCTGCGTGAGCTACAGTAGACAACCAGGGTGCCGTTTTTTTTTGTTCATTTTTTTTTGGCGGTCACCAAAGCTGGCGGTCGAGTAGATCATTTGTGCGGGGTGGAGAATCTTTGTTCCGCACAAGGGGAATGGTCGTATCACGTAGTGTTAATATGGTAAGGCGTCCGCGAGGCAGTTACATAGTAAAACCCATTGCTGTCTCCGGAAGTGGCCACACCAGAAATTAAATTAACTCATTGAAGCTGTCGTCCATATGCAAGTCCGCCTCAGAGGCGGTTCTTAGCAGGATGCAGCTCACCCTCCATGCGACTCGCCCAATACCTCACGGCGTTTCGCGCTTGGTGCAAGCAATGTCTGCCTGGTTGGTGAAAACCCAACGTACTCCGTCCCGGCATTGTAGGGATGCGAGGGTCTATGGTCATATGACTACGGCCGTGCACGACATGAGTACACCCCTCCCCCTCCCTCCGAGGGCCGCCGGGGAGCAACATTTGGACACAACATGCATAATAAACAATGCGTAAATCTACTCCAAAATGGAGTCTTACACGCAACTTACACCTTCTAGTAGCAGGCGGGCATCTGGATCGTTTTAGCGTGAAGCAACGCAACAATAATATGCTGGTACCATGTACAACACGTGTGCAGTAAAACAAAATGATAACACACGAAAACAAACGAAAACGAAACAAAAACACGACCTATTATGATGGTCAAACAATGGTCGTCGACGAACGCTTACTCGCAGCTCAGGGCGAGAATCGCTCAAACACCCAAGCTTCCTGATCCAAATGACACACTCATGAGAGTAACACAGCAGCAGCAGCAGCTATTATAAACATTCATACAGTTGTCTCCCCCACTTCGGAGGCCAGCCTTGACACTTACCCGGCCTCTCAGCCTACTCTCCGCTCTTAATTGCCGACGGGAAAAACATTTTTCGGGATCGGTCCTGGAAAAAACATCTTCTTT
The DNA here is from genome assembly GCA_008828725.1 of Saccharina japonica. Taxonomy (NCBI): domain Eukaryota; class Phaeophyceae; order Laminariales; family Laminariaceae; genus Saccharina; species Saccharina japonica. Next base: position 29,560 of record MEHQ01003785.1, on the reverse strand, counting down.
GCTTTTTCGATTAATTTCGTCGATGTATCCAAAATAGAGAGGATTGCTTTGCGCACGCAGTATCATGCGCAACCAATTGTAACTATAGCCTTGCACGGAGCGAGATGGTACCATCTACCCGAGGCTGTAGGCGTCATTGCTCTGTGAGTGACCATTGCCAAGGCTGAGAGACGCTGATGAACTGTCTATAAACCTCTCGCCCGAAATGCGACAGCCTCACCAAGTTAGGTTTTCGGTTTTAAATTATTTTCGTTTGTTCTCGAGATTGCTGTATTTATCCAGGATCGGTCCTGGAACAATGCTTTGTTTCTCCGATTTGTCCAAAAACAAACGAGTGGTGCTTTACGCACGCGGTAGCATCCGCGACCGATGATGAATTCCCTAGACGGAACGAGATGGTACGAAGCCTCCGAAACTTCATGGTATGGTGTGCGTCATTGTTCGGAAAGAGTGGTGGTTGCGGAGGCCGAGAGACGCTGATCGCCCGTGTCTGGACCTCTCGCCCGAAATGTGACATGCTCAGTGATTTGTTCGTATTTTTCAAACTCTTCTTGTTGCTTTTGTTGTCCCGTCTGCTGTGTACATTTTGCCGTGCAATAGGATACAACATACGAATTACCACACATACATATATATATTCCCTCACACTCAGCAGGCAGCGCAGCGCCTTGCTGTGTGCCGTGGCGCCGTGCTTTCCGTTTGGAGCGTATAGCTTTGTTGTCCTGGAGCATGGAGCTCTCGGCATTTCTGCGTCATGTGTGTTTTTTTTTCAGATTATGTTGTGTCCTCGATGAGCGAGCGTAGCGGGAAGAACCGCCCACTACCCGAGGCACCTTGTATACTGTTCGGCGAAAATACCGGAAAAACAATTAGCCTACGGCGAAAATGAACCCGAAACGATAAACACCCTTAAGCGTCATAACTAAACGGAGGTGCGGCGAGCTTCACGTTGACGCCAGCAGATGGCGCGCTCAAAGCGGAATTCTCGCGAAAAAGCTTAGCCAAAACCCTCTGCTCCACGTCTTATATGTGTACCCCTGTAAACAGTACATATACCGCCTGGCTCACAAGAAAACACCATATTTTAAATCAGGCTCGGACTCGCTTTCTTATCCTCGGCCTGAAAGTACAAACTTTCTTATCTCGCGTTGCACGTCCTCAGCTAATCCCCTAGAAATTGCTTTTCCTATTATTGGTAACAATATTAAAAACCAGCAAGTACTTTGACAATTTACCCTGACGTAGCCAACCAGTGTCTAAATAGGTTTTAATAGCTGACGACCATTCATTATCAACGCTCGTCTACTACTAATATTTAATACTACGAGTACTGCCGTTGTGTGGTCGCGCACGTTGTTTCGCCGTATGGGCAAACATTTGCGTGGCCATTTTTTCGGCAAAGACGAAGAAAGTGTCCTTAGGGTTATAATTTTCGCCGTACGTACGTAGGCATTTTGCCTCTTCGTCTCCAGAAATTTCGCCGTATATACAGCAGTAGATATAGCTGCTGCTGCTGCTGCTGCTGTGTTCCTCTTATGAGTGTGTGTGTCAGTTGAACTGGGAAGGTTGGGTGATTGGGTGATGTTCTCCCTGAGAGATCATAAGTGTTCGTCCACGAACATTTGACCATATAGATATAATTCATGGTTTGGATTTGTTTCCGTTTGTAGTGTTTAGTTTCTTCTCTTTTCAACCCTTCGTACTTTGTTCACTTTTCGCCAGTCAGTGTTGTATGTGTCGTGTTCCTTTGCGCTAAAAGGAAGAACCTGATGCCCGCCTATAACACTATGAAAAGAGGGTAAAATGAGCATGTAAGACGCACCTTTTGAGAATATTTACGGAGTGTTTACGCATGTACCTGCTACGAGGTACCAGGTACGTACTACTATTAAATACCTCGATGTACCTGGTACGAATTTTGGCATCCGGTGTCCTGGGGGCGTGCGGCAAGCCTAAGTATATACAGTACGCGACAGATGATAAGAATCTCCTATTCTGGCTGAGGCTCGCGTCTTATCTTCTCTCCGATTTAAGCAGAAATGCTTATATCCGCATTCTTATTTCGCCAAAGGGTGCAAAACGCCACATTCTTAAAAACCAAATAAAAGCTTATCTTCCGAAGCCGTTCAAAACGCCATTTAAGTTTTGCAAAGGCTTGCGTACGACTGTTGTTTCTTGAGCGGTTGTTGTTGAGATATACTGTTCAGCAAAGTCGACGTCTGAGGCGTGTCCTTCCGTCGAAGCACCCATCCATCCATGCACTTCACCCGCAAAGCCATGCGAAGTCACTCCTAGCTACGGACATCAACACAGCGTTGGTCGTTGATGACATGCCCCTTGAGTGGCAAGAAGTGTCGCTCAAGGACCCCTCCCGCGGCCTTCAAACCAGCAAGCACCGGAAGGTCCTTCAAAGTGTCGGGGGATACATTCATCGCCGCGGTCTCTAACCACGGCAAGTCGTCCGCTACACAATCCAGCGCAGGTCGAGATGTTTATTATTTATCCCAAGCGTCCACGGCAGTACTGTACAGTTCTTTGCCGTACAAGCAACACATGTACATGCAGCAAGCAGTGCCCCGAGCTCAAGAAGCACGCCGAGCTGTGTACATCCGCATCAAGGCTTTTCACGATTTATTGACGGGGCGGTATTGGCGGTAGTAACGATTGGAAAGGGCGGTACAACCGTCGTCGAAATTAAACCGCTGTGCCGTCCCGTTCCGTGGACAATGTCACCTACTGTTAACTGCGAGTAGTACCGTCCTGTCCCGCCCATACAACATTTCCCATTGCACTTTACCGTCCCGTACTGCCGATTCTATCTCCCTTTACCGTCCGGTCCCGTCGACTAAACCTGCCACTATAACGTCCCGCCGCCAACGACTACCCCTACCGTCCCGTCCCGCCATTGCCGTCACTCCTTGCCGTCGATTTACCGTTAATACTGATATTTCTATAGTCCGTTAACGATGTCGGGAAGACCGCGGCTGTGACGGACGGGCGTATAGACTTAATGTATCTGAAAGCTATTACTATTAGTGTTGCGAGATTATCCCGCCACGACGAGATAAAACATATGTACCGTCCCGGCTCGCCGAGAAAAAAAAAGATGCGCCGTCCCGTCCCATCCCGTCGACCAAACAATAATACCGGCTCGTCCCGTCGTGGAAACATATATTTCCTGTCTCCATCCGTCATGAAGACCAAAAGTCATTGTACTCTTGTACCGTCCCGTTCCGCCTAGAAAATTGTCACCAACCGCCCCGTCCCGCCACGTTCCGTCCCGTCCTGCCAACGTTTTCATTGTTTTACCGTCCAGTCGTCATTTGTTTCCCGTCATACATGTGTCTAAACAGTCCCGTCCCGTCTCGAATATTATCAGCCATGAAAAGTGTCCAAGGAAACCCAAACATGGTGTTGCTTTATTTGGTATTTACATGCTTGAGGAGGGGGCGGGATTTAGTTTAAAGAAAATTGTCCAAACGTTTGCATATTATTATATATTGGAGAAAACGTCACATGTCAGGTCGATTTTGGATAGAAAAGGCGGAGCTTGGTTGAGCCCGATTTGGCCTTACAGCGAGTGCCTGCGCTGTTTCTTATTATTCTGGACTGCAGTGCAATGTGGAAAATGCTTATGCGCTGATCCCTTGCAGTTCCCCACGTGCTACCTCTTATTTCCTCCTCGAGTTCAGCACAAATGCTTAGCTGTAAAAACTTAGTTTTCGCAAAATCTCAGTATCAAATTGTTCATATTCCGATTCTTAACATCTGTCGCGTACTGTACGCGTAGCCCTGGTAGGCATTAGTAGTGGATATATGGGAAAATAGTAGCAAGCATTACCCGTATCAATAATTAATAGTTGTTTGTTTCCTTGGGGATGAGCTCACAGCCGGCAGGCGGAACACATTAAGCGAATACCTGCAACCCCTGACAGGGGATGAGTCCACCACACCCCGGACACAACAGACACAAAACAAAACTCTCAACCCTTCCCAGCCTCCTCTGCTCTTCCGGTGCAACCACTCGCTGCAACCTCCCTACATGACGACCTTCTTCCCCATCCCCTCTCAATCACGCCAACGATTCAGTACCTCTCCACAAACTCTAGATTTCCTTCGTTCAATCTTCCACATGCTTCAGCGTTAGACGAGGGGGGACATATATCGATACATATTGTCCGCCACAAGAGACTGCGGGAGGTGTCTACCGATGTGATTCCTCTGGCATATAACTACGGTCGGTTATGTTTACACGGGCCCTTACCCGTGTCCGATGCTGTTAATGGCGATGATATATTTGGTTTTGTTTTGGCGTTTTTTTAGTTGAAACCGTTGTTTTTGTTTTGTTTTGCGCAGCCTCTCCTGCAAGAGGGCCAGAGGTAGAAAATAAAACAGCCCGCCCAGAAAAAAAGCCGTTTGTCAAACCTTTTCGGAAAACAGAGACACAAACTTGGAAACCCGGAAAAATGGCAAAACACGAGGGGGAAAAAGAAAGAACAACACACTCTTCGTTTCCTCCTCATCGGTGACGTACGGTACAGGACACCTAATAAGAAACAGGCTAACAAGAAAGCCAGGCTGAGACTTGAAGGAAAATAGGAAATTCGGGAGTCGTTATCTTGAAATTTGTGTAGAAAACACCCTCTCTCATATAAGAAATCCAGCCTGGACCAGACTCCCTGTTTCTTATTAGGTGTCCTGTATTGTACGCCTCGTCCGAAACCATTTGGCCACGTGGCCACCTCTTTCGTCAGCATTCGGCCGAAAATAGTAGTAACTGGTCGACATCGGTTTAAGTTTGGCCACATTTTCGATCCGAACGTTCTCAGCAAGTATGACTTGATATATGAAAAAACAAAAAAGAGTGGGCGTCTTCGTAATGTTTATATTTCCAGCAAACCTAACTTTAGCAGCGTGAGCACCTCCTTCGTAACCGACTTTACGTATTACTAGCGGTACGGCCACGGCTCCGCCCGTGGCGCTAGCTTTGCGTTGCCCATAGTCGTACCTGGTATGTAAGTCCCTGGTGTGGTACACAGCAGTACTCGCATTATTAACAGTGTGCTGTGATGTACCACTCTGAACCGAAACATTAGAACCACCATGCGGGGCGGTATCGACCCGAGGGATGCCCGTTTTTGTTGGAAGTGTACATGTATCGAAATATATATGATTCGGAGATGGGGCCTTACCATCACCGGGTACACCGGAACATCGATCATGAGCCCCAACCAAAACGAAAATCAGCCCGTGCGGTCGGGGTTTCCACACCTTGCAGGGCGGAATCGACCGGGGGGTTGTCTGTTTTCGTCCTAGGGTTGTTGGGGTTGTAGATGTCCGCAATGATTTCTGATCCGGAGACGGGACGTTATGCTCCCCGGGTGCGGTGGGACCTCGCCGTTGCCCCGAGCGGCAACTCGCGCCGCACGCTGGGTCTATGAGGGCCAGGCAACCGTAAATTAGCCCGTGGGATTGGGGTTTCCACATATTGGTGGGCGGTATCGACCCAAGGGATGTCCGTTTTTGTCCCCGGGTTGTTGAAGGTGTAGAGATGTATGGAAGGATTTCTGACCCAGGGATGGGATTTTATCATCCCCGGGTGCGGTCGGAGTTCGACGTTGCCCCGAGGGGCAACTCTCGCCGTACGCTGGGTCTATATGGGCCAGGCAACCGTAAACTTCCCCGTGGGGTTGGGGTTTCCAAACCTTGTGGGGCGGTATCAGCTCGGGAGATGTCCATTTGCGTCCCCGGGTCGTTGGATTTGTACATGTATGGAAGGATGTCTAACCCGGGAATAGGAACCTATCATCCCCGGGTGCGGCGGGGCTCCGACGTTGCCCCGAGGGGCAACTCTCGCCGTGCGTTGGCTCTATGAGGGCCAGGCAACCATAATTTAGCCCGTGGGGTTGGGGGTTCCACACCTTGTGGGGCGTTATCGACCCGGGAGATGTCCGTTTGCGTCCCCGGGTTGTTGGAGTTGTTGATGTATGGAAGGATGTCTGACCCGGGGATGGGACGTTATCATCCCCGGGTGCGGCGGGACTCCGACGTTTGCCCCGAGGGGCAACTCTCGCCGTACGCTGGCTCTATAAGGGCCAGGCAACCGTAGTCTAGCCCGTGAGGTTGGGGTTTCCACACCTTGTGGGGCAGTATCGACCCGGGGGGTGTCCGTTTGCGTCCCTGGGTCGTTGGAGTGGTACATGTATGGAAGGATTTATGACCCGGGGATGGGAAATTATCCTCCCCGGGTGCGGCGGGACTTCGACGTTGCCCCGAGGGGCAACTCTTGCCGCACGCTGGCTCTATGAGGGCCAGGCAACCAAAATTTAGCCCGTGGGATTGGGGTTTCAACACCTTGTGGGACGGTATCGACCCGGGGGATGCCTGTTTTCGTCCCTGGGTCGTTGGAGTTGTAGATTTATGAAAGGATTTCTGACCCGGGAATGGGACGCTATCATCCCCGGGTGCGGTGGGATTTCGACGTTGCCCCGAGGGGCAACTCTCGCCACACGCTGGCTCTATGAGGGCCAGGCAACCGTAATTCAGCCCGTGGGGTTGAGATTTCCCCACCTTGTGGGGCGGTATCGACCCGGGAGATGTCCGCTTGCCTTCCCGGGTCGTTGGAGTGGTACATGTATGGAAGGAATTCTGACCCGGGGATGGGAACTTATCGCCCCCGGGTGCCGCTGGCCCCCTGAGCCTCAGCCAATGAGTGACCAACTGGTGGGGGTGGGGTTTCCATACCGTGCGGGGCAGTGTCGACCCGGGAAAACACCGTTTTTGTCCCCTGGTGGTCGGAGTTGTAGATATATGGAGGGATTTCTGGTCCGGGGATGGGAGCCTATCCTCCCCGGCTTTGGCGGAACCTCGTTGGCGCTTTTCAGCACCGATCGTCTAGAAAGAGCCAGCAGCTACTGGCATGTATTAGGGCAACCAATCAGCTGCCAGAATAGTAATTCAAAAATCGTAATTCAGCAGGTAGGTTGGCTAGATGGCTGTCAGAAAAGTACCTCGGGATTGTGCCACGGCCACGGCGCGGCGCGGCATGGGACCCGGTGTTCTGTGGGTTATGGCACCCAGTCTCCCTACCCATGGCGCAAGGTGGGGCTGAACCGCTCTGCATAGCGCTACTCAATTTCAGACAGACAGACAGAATAGCAGCTTTTATATATTAAGATACCATGTGTCAGAGGAAGGATATATAAATAATAATTAATTGAAAACAACAACAACAACAACAGCTGTAGGATCGAGCCTTTCGCCGAAACTCGTAGTTGCAAACTCTGTGTGATGCTTCAATCGCGCGTACTTAAGGGATTTATATGTCCTCATCATGCAGCATGAACATCCTGTATATTTATATTGTCGGTGGCAACATATTGTGTAATGTATCTGTCGATGGCTATTTTTGTCGGCGACAATAGACTAATAATGTTAATCGATACGTAGATGTTTTCCACCACACACAATATAATACATTGTGAAGCGTGTCTATCGGTGGCCTCTGCCAGACACAATTAATAATTATACAAGGTTTCTGCGCCTGACGGCGCATCGCTTCAATGGAAGCGGTCCCAAGACCCGGTTTTACCGGCTTAAACCGGTTACCGTAAAAAAACGGAATAAGCACGCAGCTTAATATCCATATCCATTTATATTACAATATCCAATAATCCATTTATATGAATAATACAAAATCCAGGTCACCGTTAAAGAACGGAATAAAAACGTGGCTTAATATCCATATCCATTTATATCCATAGCCATTAACATTACAATATCCATGTATCCATCCATTTATAGTAAAACACTGTTGCTGCAGAGCACCACCAGCAGACAATGCAATGCCATGCACGACAGGCAAGACCTACCCTGCTAGCAATCCAGGTGCATGAAAGAGAAAAATAGTAAAAAAGAAAAGAAAAAGAGAAAAGGAAAATAAAATAATAAATAATAAACATAATAAAGCAAATCAGCAAACAATCAAACAACCAAACGAAAACGTGACAAAATAAACAGGAAGAAAGTGTCGTGCTTCTCCCAGAGGAGATGCGACTGACAATAAAAATTAAATGAAATGAAACGAAATGAAATAGAATGAAATGGAATGAAACGGAATGAAATGGAATGAAAAACAACGTAAACAGAGAACAACTAAGAACGACAGGAAATGACAGGCAACCCGCGCACACCAAAAGCACCGTCCAGGCAGCCGAGCCAGGTTTGTACCCGTAGTACAGCCAGGTTCTACCAGCTAGTTGGTCTGGTACCTTGCTACCCTGTCTGACGTCTACTTCCTGCTGTCGTCCGCCGCGGTTTCCCTACGAACCCCCCCCCCCCCCCCGGTTTCCATTCCCTTGGGCGCCACCCATATAACGGGCACGTGGCACTTCCTACTCAGTGCCGTTTTGTGCTGGATGTCGACGGGTAGAAAGGAAGGTTTAATTCCAAAATAAAATAAAACAATGCGAGGGGCTGAAGCATCGCTGTCGTGCCGCCCTGGAGAAGACAGGCAATATACCAAGCAAATAACAGAAAAAGAAAAGAAAAGACAGACCACCAGAAATAACGAAGGGAAAACACGGAGCTCGCCATCCACCAAGCCAAGCAGTACTTCTCCCAGAAATAACCAAGGGATAGCACGGAGCTCGCCATCCACCAAGCCAAGCAGTACTTCTCCCGTATCACAGGGATAAGAACGGGACTAACACTGAAACTAAAACGAAACAAAAAACACAACAGGACGGCGTTCGAAGCAGCTACAGAGGTGCGCAGTACGGGTAGTCTAGACGGGACTTACTAGTCAGCCTGGTACCTTGCCACCCTGTCGGCTGTCTCCTTTCTGCTCTCATCAAACGCGGTTTCCTTACGACTGGTGCCCCCCCCCTTCCCTTTCCCTTGTGCGTCACCCGCAACGGATGCGTGGCGCTGTCTACTCAGTTCTCCCTCGTCCGTGTGCCACCACACCATGAACCGCTCAGCTGCTTCGAGGACCCCCCTGTACCACTTGCCCACCTTAGATGCTGCAACGGTCCACACTGCGGTCTTTACTCCAAAAACCAACGGGAGCTGTACCGTGAACCCCTCGGTTGTTCGAAACACCTTGATTGAGGTCTTCAGCAAGGCATTTCTGCCAAGTCTTTGGTTGTCCGCCCGGTCTGCACCTCTCCCCACCCGCCATTGTCCCGAACATCACCCGACTCGGTAGTCGCCCCTTGTGTTGCCGTGCCACGGCCCCCGCAAAAAACAGCCGCCGTTTACGGATCGTCGTTTCGATGCTCTCGCATCGTGTTTGCTTGAGAGCCTTCGCGTACGAGAGGGTCCTATAGTCGCCACGCTGCCGACGCTGGAAGCCAATGACACGCAGGAGGACTTGGTGGTGTACCGATCGGAGCCTGGCGAAGTGTTGTGCACTGAGAGTCCACGTCGCACATCCGTAGAGCAGGGTCTCAATCACTTCGGCCTTCAACTTGCGTACTTTCAGGCTAAGTGAAGCCGTTTTCATGTCGTTCAACTCCGGTCCAAACCGTTTGAAGCATGCTCGCATGAGACGGATCCGTCGTTCGATTTCGAGTGAGAGGTTAGCGTCTTCGTGGAAAATTCTACCGAGGCACAAGAACTGGCTCGTCTGTCTATACCTCTGACCAGCTACTTCGATAACGAGCGGCAGAGCAGGTAGTGTCTGCTTCCGTGTTCGTAGAATCGTCGTTTCCGTCTTATCTTCCGACACCGTGAGGCCTTCTTCTTCGAAGACAGTCACGATGACTGTCATCATTTTAGCGGGTTCCTCCGCAGACTTTGATACGATTCCTGCATCATCAGCGTACAGCATACCCCATAATGCCCTTCGCACGCATGCCAATGTCACCTCTTGTCCGACGACTACACCCTCCTCGAGGTGAACCAAATCCCTCATGATGTCTTCGTCTTCGCTGAAGCGTACGAGAAAACGTGTATCACAGCAGCGAAAAACACGTTGGACAGCAGCGGCGACAGCACGCAGCCTTGTAGCCCCTGCGTGACATTAAACAAATCAGAGTGCTCACCATTATCTGTGCGTACGTAAACGCGCATGCCGTCGTGGAACTGGCCTATTATTGTAAGCATCTTGGTTGGTATGCCAACTCGCGTAAGTACCGGCCACAGCAGTTCTCGGTCGGCAGAGTCGTATGCTTTCTGCAGATCGATGAAGCACATGTACAAAGGGATTATTCTCTCTCGTCCGAGTTCTTGTAATCGTCGCACGACGAACAGCATGTCGACTGTTGATCGTGTAGGACGAAAACCGCACTGTTCCTCCGGGAAGATGCCTCGGTCCTCGCAGTAGTTGCTGATACGGGATGAGACGGTTCTCAGCAACACCTTTCCTGCATGGGCAACAAGCGAAATCCCACTGTAGTTGCTGCAATCAATTCGGTCCTTCTTTTTGTAAAGTACCTTGATAATCGAGTCTTTCCACTGCTGGGCGACTTCACCCGTTATCCAAACATTGACAAGAATGTGGTGGAAGCATTGGATGAAATCGGGGTGATCGATTTTCAGTAGCTCGGCGGGCAGGTCGTCTGGTCCTACCGCTTTCCAGTTCGGCATTGTCTTAACGGCCCCCATCGTCTCGTCCACCGATGGCTCGTCGCCAAGTGATTGTTCAAGCGGTCGTGTTGGCAATGGGTCGATGATAGTGGGATCAAGTTTCAGTGAGTTCGTGTTCAAGAGTTTGTGGAAGGCTCTCATCCACCGTTCACGAATTCGCACATTATCCCGTAGCAGCGTGCCATCCTCGTCCCTAATGAACTGCTCGCTTCGCGCTTTCTTGCCCTCCAACCCTACAGTACCCTTCAGGTGCTTGTACAAGCCTCGCTGGTCATTATCGGCTACGAGTCTCTCGGTTTCGGATAGGTACTCTTCGAAATACGCATGTACCCTTACATCGACCACCTCCCGAAGATTCGCACACGCGGTCCTCAGAGTCTTCCACGCGGTAATATCTCGGGGGTGGGCGCGTAGGTGCTGTCGCGCATCTTCCCTCGCAGACCACGCTATTTTGAAGGCAGCCGAGGTTTCGGCCGACTCACACCATCCACGCTTGCGAAGCTGGTGCGATGTGGGTGGTACCTCGGCTTCTAACGCATCGATGATGGTTGGTGTGAACATAGCAACCATACCAGCAATGTTGTGTGGTTGGAAAGGTTGGTTGGAAGTGGAAACGACTCTCGCAACTACTCGCTCACGACATATTCCGTCGGACATAAACACCTTGCGGTCAAACGGTCGGCCTTTTGGCGTCTTGCGTGCTTGTCGGTTCGATGCAAAATGTCCAGAGAGACGAACCTTCAAGTGTACGATGTTGTGGTCTGTTTTTGGTTGTCATTACCCATTGGTCTCTGAATCAGCCTTAGCTGTTGGAAGAGGCTGAGGGACAACATTAACATCGTGTACTCTAGGCCGATTGACTTGTCGGGTTAGGAGGTAATCAATACGCTTACGGTCATTCGGGCCAGTCCCGTTGTGAGTATGCGAGATTCCACCCTTGCGTGTGCTGAAATAAATGCTGGTGAGAGCTAGCTTGCAATTTGTAGCGAACGGCAGAAGTCGTTTGCCATTATCGCTGATCAAATCGCGCCCGTATGCTCCCAGAACTCTATCTTCATTATCATCGCGCCCTAGTCTCTGCCCAGCTCGTGCATTAGCATCCAGCAGTACGAACAAACACTCTCTAGTTGGGATCTGTCCGACTAGGTCCTATAGCTTTTGCCAGAAAACACGTTTCAGCTCAGCGTCTTTGGTACACTCCGTTGGGGCATACGCAACGACGAAATTCACTGCCTCGAATTTACCAGCCAACTCGAAACGCATCGACATAATAAGCCGTTCGTCTATGAAATCGTGGGTATACACAGACTTACGGCATATAGACTCCTTGACTGCCAGACCAACCTCATACAACCCCTGTCTGGCTGCTGTTTCTTCCTGACCTGAACAAAACACTTGATACCCAGCAGCGTGGAATGTCGTCCTGCCGGCTCGCCGAGTTTCCTGCAGACCGACGAAGTCACAGCCAAGCTGTTGCACCTTCGTCAGGATGCGCTCGTCATGTCCATACCCGTTCTTCCCCTTTACAGCCAGGGTGCGCACGTTGTAGGTCGCTACCGCCACAAGTGCCTCCTTCTGCCTCGTACGAGCCTCACGTGCTGACTTCCTCGCCAGCCGACGTGAGGCCCGTCCCCTCCTCCGTTTTTTCTTCTTTTGCATTTTTTTTCCTCTCTATTGCTTAACTGGCTCTTCTCTCGGTCCTAGCCCGGCTCACGCCTTGGTTTCCATTGGCAGGGTGCAGCCGTCCCAGCCAACGCCGACACTCTCGTCCTTCCTGTCGCGTATGCGTACCCACGCGATGGCCAGCCTCTCCACTCCCCAGGCTGCACACCTTGCGCTCTCTGCTGTGGTGATATTCCCGCGTTGCTCTCAGGGGGATGAACTCCTTGGCGTTGGGGTTTAAAATAAAAGGGATGTACTCGTAAAACAAAAACAATAAAAGTGACGCAGGCGTACAGAACTCACAGAACTATGGGTTAATGGATTTAATTAATTAATTTAGCGAAAGAGGGAGATACGTATGGTCCGTCCGATCAATTTTTCACTCTACTGGCTACCCACTGTTTCTCGCCCAATTTCGAGAGTTGACAGGTGAAACAAAGTTGGCATGAACCGGGCGATCGAGAGGAATCTGAATCCAGTCTTAAAATTAAAATCGGACGTCATTGTCGTTTTTTCCAAATTTGACCCGAAATTACCCCGAAACGGTGTATAATTTCCCCGAAACGACATATAATCAACCCGACGTGGGGTCACAGCCCCCCCACATGCTCATTACTCCGAAAACCCCTCTTCCTTGCAGCTAATTTAATGTATCATACACCAGGTATATATCGTATCCGTCTGCCGCGGGCCCTTGCGACTCGCGGGGTGCCTCTTCTGTCTCTGTCCTTTCTCCATTGCCATTGTAACCTATAAAACTGACATAGTGCTGCTGATCTGGTTCCTCCGCTTTATATGGTTCTGCCGGCACCGGATTCGGTTCCGCTGCGCGTGTGCCGAACCGATTGGAATGCTGACCAGTGCTTCTTGCAAAGGACCTCTTGCGGGGTCGTCCAGCAGACATGTTGGACTCTGTCAAAGTGTCGTCTACGTGTGAATGGCTGTGAGGTGTGAGGTGTGATGTTGGTCGAGGTCGGGGTGATCCTGTCTTTGACAACCTGTATCTCGCCACACATAATTTTAGTGAAGGAAATAAAACAAAAAAATGATCCCATGGATCGCCCCAATTAGCCTGAATCCGTTGAGTTTTTAGAGGTTTGTCGTGTCGATATTGGTATCAAAACAAAACCAACTAACGTTCAGAATCACGGTTTTTGGCCAATTTCTCCGCGAAAAAAGGCTGTAAACAAATATATTAAAGTGTGTCCGCGTATTCCTGTCGGCGACGTTTACTATTTTCCGGTCTCTAAATAAAAAGGAGATTCCGCGTTCGACCACCCAAAACATAACCCCGAATTCAAGAATACGCGATTTTCTTTACGCAAAATAAATAAATAAATCCGATTCGTGAAGTCCATCCGTCTTTACTCCCTTTCCCTTTTTCCCCTCGCTGCCTCGGCAAGGTCTTTGCTTTGGCATGGCCCATAGCGAGGGGGGGGGTCTTTCTAGCGAGCAAGGCTAGACTCACCCTCAAGCGGACCGATACCTTCTTGCTGCTGCGCACCCGCCGCGAAGCGTGTGCAGCGGTAGAGTTGGATCGGCACTGGTGCGTCAGGCGCAAAAGTCCAGATGCACGGGCCTTTTTGGCCGTCGGTGTAGACAGCAATGTCCATCTCACTTTTGTGCGCGGAGGCAGACGCCATCAGAAAGGTGGACGGACACTACGTACACAGCCCTAGGTATGTTTGCTAGAGGGAGCTGTACTGTCTCAGTAACCTGGCTTCGCCATCAAAGGCGGAGGGAGCGTGTGGCGACGAGCTGTTGTTGGACTGGTCAATCCCTTCAGCGCGAGAATTTTTATTTTTCAGACCAAGCACCCTGAGTGCAACGAGAGAGAAAGCGAGGAGCCGACTGGGAAGGACAGCAACGAGAGCGTGTACGGACGGAGCGGGTCGAGTGTGGTCGTGCTAGGACTGGCCGAGCGGCACCGGAGCGGCGCGCCTGAGCAGCAGCACAGCAGCGCGCCGGCGCAGCAGCACAGCGCACAGGAGAAGCGATCCGGAGCACGGACGACATCGACCCGTGACGGACGAACATTATTGTTTTTCTGTTTTCTGTTGACAAATTCTTTGCTTTTTCCCCCGAATGTTGTTGTTGGGTCGGTGTGGATGACGTCACTGGTTTTGTAGAGAGACGCGGCAGAGATGGCGCGGACACCCCGGGTGCCTTCATTGTGTGCCTGATCGTGGAAGACCCCTTCAATGTGGAACGATTCCTAATCAGTGTCGATGTTTATAATGCTGTGCCTAACACAGACCGTTCAGGATAGATTCGGGTAATTGTCAATGGACATGATGGCTTTGGTTGGCTGTTCTTTTTCACTTTGTGCCCGCGGACTGTCATTCTGGCAGCACTTCAGACAGCAGCTGCGTGCTCCATCTTGTTCCCACGCCTACCGTGTGTTTTTGTACAGACAGCACTTCAGACAGTAGTTACGCTGTAGTCGGCAAATTCATTGGTAAAGAGTGGGAGGGGGGGGGAGGGGGACGATGCTGCTGTAGTCGAATGGAGATTGCGGGCGTGTAGTTCAGTTTTGGACACGCATAACATGCTGTAGGGATTTTAGGTGTACCTCTTCGGACTTGTGTATCCTTTCCCTGCTAAGTGTACGTGTTCTTTAGGATTCTCTGATGGCTCTAGCACTTTTGTGACCACGGGCCGTGATCTTGCTAGATCAGACTATAGGGATTAGCAACTGAAACGAGTTTAATGTGAAGAAAAACAACAACAACAAACAACAACAACTGTACCTACATATGTGTGTGTGTTCTTCACATTAAACCTTCCTTTCTACCCGTCGACATCCAGCACAAAACGGCACTGAGTAGGAAGTGCCACGTGCCCGTTATATGGGTGGCGCCCAAGGGAATGGAAACCCGCCCTGAATAGGCGGCTACCGCCTTATATAGGGTCCGTTGCTATATAAGGCGGTAGCCGCCCTATTCGCATCTTCTGTCGTGTCAAGCCGATTTTGACCGCCTTATCTCGAACGACCGCCTTATTCAGACCGCCTTATATAGGCCCCCCTACTGTACGTGTTCGTCTCTAAATATGGTTGACTCGTTTTTTGCTGGCGCGAAAGACTACCAAAATAAATTTTGAAGTTTCGAAACAATATATCGAAAAATCCTCTACCCCGGAAGCATCATGTATACGTTCTACCAATAAGTTTGTTTGACAATTTTGACATACATACGTTTGTTTCATAAAGTGCACTATTTCTGTTTTTCACAACAGATTCAGCAACAATATTAATAGTCGTTTTTGCTACTACTATAATTATTGATGGTCAAAGTTGAGTATCTATTATCATCGTTGGCGGCAACAGTATATATGTATATATAGCGATCGACAGACAAACTGGTTTGGTCTATTGTCCAAACAGGTATACTGTGGTCGCCCCGGTGGTCTAACAGGTAACCACGAAGCGTGTCAGGTCGGACGTCGAGAGTTCGAGTCTCCGTATGGAGAATTTTATGATCAAATGACACCAACTACTGTCGAGAGCGCATATTGTAGCGTGGGTAAGCATGATTCGACGAGGGTTGACGAGGGAAGAAAGTGCTGAAATCTTCTCGCGATAAAAATGCAAGGCAAGAACCGTACGTAGTGTGTGTGTTTTCTTCACATTAAACCTTCTCATCCTTTCTACCCGTCGACATCCAGCACAGCCGAAGGTGCTTTTGGTTGTGCTCCGGCTGCCTGTCCTTTCCTGTCGTTCTCAGTCTTGCTCTGTTGGCGCTGTCTTTCGGTCCATTTAATTTCGTTTCATTTCAGTTGGTTTCTTTTGTATTGGATGTCGCATATCTGGGAGAAGCACGACACTTTCGTTCTTTTATTTTGTCATGCTTTTGTTCGGTTGCTTGATTGTTGATTTCCTTCAATACGTTTACTTTTCTTTATTTTTCCTTTTCGCTTTTTTTTTCTTCTTTCTCTTTTTCTCTCGCATGCACCTGGATTGCTAGCAGGGTAGGTCTTGCCTGTCCACAGAGATACTACGCTCAGTGCAGTAAGCAGAGCAGACAATGCAATGCCAAAGTCCTGGCAGAAATGCCTTGCTGAAGACCTCAAGGTGTTTCAAGCCTCCAAGGGGTCCACGGCACAGGTCCCGTTGGTGTTTGGAGTAGAGACCGCAGTGTGGACCGTTGCAGCAACTAAAGTGGGTAAGTGGTACAGGGGGGTCCTCAAAGCGGCTGAACAGTTCATGATCCGGTGGCCCAAGGTCGAGGCGGAACTGAGTAGACAGCGCCACGCATCCGTTGCGGGGGGTGCACAAGGGAGTGGGAAGGGGGGGGCAACAGTCGTACGGAAACCGCGGCTGATGAGAGCAGGAGGGAAACAGCCGACAGGATAGCAAGGTACCAGGCTGACCAGTAAGTCCCGCCTTGACAGTTTCATTGTTACTCTCGTTCTTATCCCTGTGATGAGGAAGAAGTACTACCTGGCTTGGCGGATGGCGAACTGGGTGTTTGTTTGTTTGTTTGCGTGTTTTTTCTTTCGTTGGGTATATTTCTGGTGGTCTTTCTTTCCCTTTGTTTGTTTGTTTGTTTTTAGTTTCTTATTTTTATTTTTATTTTTATTTTTGCTTGTTGTATTGCCTGTTGTTGCTTCTCAAGCGGGGCACGACAGCGATGCTACAGCCCCTCGCATCGTTTGCTTCATTTACTCTGTTTTACTTATTTTTGTTACCAGGCTGACCAGTAAGTCCCGGCTTGACAGTTTCATTGTTACTCTCGTTCTTATCCCTGTGATGAGGAAGAAGTACTACCTGGCTTGGCGGATGGCGAACTGGGTGTTTGTTTGTTTGTTTGTTTGTGTGTTTTTTCTTTCGTTGGGTATATTTCTGGTGGTCTTTCTTTCCCTTTGTTTGTTTGTTTGTTTGTTTTTAGTTTCTTATTTTTATTTTTATTTTTATTTTTGCTTGTTGTATTGCCTGTTGCTGCTTCTCAAGCGGGGCACGACAGCGATGCTACAGCCCCTCGCATCATTTGCTTCATTTACTTTGTTTTACTTATTTTTGTTACCGTGATCGCTTTTGCCTTTGTTTCTCCGCCTTCCGTATTTTCCCTAGGACTTTCTTTGGTTTCTTAGCTACGTACGTATTCATTTTGTTTTTGTTATTTCCCGTTCTCTTTCCTGGACTCTCGTGTGTTACACGAGAACGAAACGGAACTGAGTAGGAAGTGCCACGTATCCGTTGTATGGGTGGCGCCCAAGGGAATGGAGACGGAGGGTGGGGGGGGTCGTAGGGAAACCACGGCGGACGGAAGCAGGAAAGAGACGGCAAACAGAGTAGGTACCAGACCGACTAGCTGGTAGAACCTGCCTGTACTACGGGCACAAACCTGCCTCGGCTGGCTGGAAGGTGCCTTTGGTGTGCTCCGGCTGGCTGTCCTTTCCTGTCGTTCTTAGTCTTGCTCTGTTGGCGCTGTTTCGGTCCATTTCATTTCGTTTCATTTCATTTGGTTTTTTATTGGAGGTCGCATCTCCTCTGGGAGAAGCACGACACTTTCTTTCTTTTTTTGTCATGCTTTTTATTTGGTTGCTTGATTGTTGATTTGCTTCAGTATATTTACTTTTTATTATTTTTTCTTTTCGCTTTTTTCTTTTTTCTCTTTTTTTCTCTTGCATGCACCTGGATTGCTAGCAGGGTAGGTCTTGCCTGTCGTATATGGCATTGCATTGTCTGCTCTGCTTACTGCACTGAGCGTAGTATCTCTGTGTCGTAGTTTTGTGACCACAGAACTAGTACCTTTTGAGGATGAAGAATCGGCACGGACAGTGGGTGTGCTGGATTTCGACGGGTAGACAGGAAGGTTTAAGGTGAAGATCACACACACATATACGACAGGCAAGACCTACCCTGCTAGCAATCCAGGTGCATGCAAGAGAAAAAGAGAAAAAAAGAAAACAAAAAGCGAAAAGGAAAAATAATAAAAACATACTGAAGCAAATCAACAATCAAGCAACCAAACAAAAGCATGACAAAATAAAAGAAAGAAAGTTTCGTGCTTCTCCCAGAGGAGATGCGACATCCAATAAAAAAGAAACCAAATGAAATGAAACGAAATCAAATGGACCGAAAAAACAGCGCCAGTAGAGCAAGACTAATAACGACAGGAAAGGACAAGCAGCCGGAGCACACCAAAAGCACCTTCCAGCCAGCCGAGGCAGGTTTGTGCCCTTAGTACAGGCAG
The DNA here is from genome assembly GCA_008828725.1 of Saccharina japonica. Lineage (NCBI taxonomy): Eukaryota > Phaeophyceae > Laminariales > Laminariaceae > Saccharina > Saccharina japonica. The sequence goes on along the minus strand of MEHQ01003785.1, from coordinate 11,111 downwards.
GTTCTACCAGCTAGTCGGTCTGGTACCTACTCTGTTTGCCGTCTCTTTCCTGCTTCCGTCCGCCGTGGTTTCCCTACTAATCCCCCACCCTCCGTCTCCATTCCCTTGGGTACACAGCAAGGGCACATACGTGATGTACATTGTCTATTACAGTAGTTCGTTAATACCGACTATATCTATCGACGGACACCGTGGCCAGCCTACTGTGGGGCAACAATGGCCATCGATACGCAACTCGTCGGGGCGATTGTAGCAGCATTGTTAATGTTATTTTTGTTTTCTTTGGTCCAGGGTCTAAGCGCTTTCCGACGAGATATATCCCATGAATATATTTGCCTATTGCCCAAAATATCAAATATTGTTGTTGACAACAATACATACATACTGATAGACAGGATTGCGAAGTCTATTGCCTATCACGGTCACACGGTATATAGAGACAGTAGTGACCACCCACAACAGCAATGTATTATGAGGCGTGTCATCCGATGGACGTTGCCGTTGGCAATCTGAATATGTTGTACGAGGCGCCTATATCGGTAGTAATTTTACCGACGGCAACAGATTGTGTAATCCATCCATCGATGTGATAATAGCTATCCTCCCCCACGATAGATTATGCAAGGGCAGCTCCCTAAAACAGGTATACCTGGTCCGTTTGCGGCCAAAAACAGGTACATACTTAAACTCAAGTACAAAAAGTACTCTACGTGCCCTGCCATTGGTCCAAACCTCGTTGTACCTGTTTTTGCCTCTTTAAAGCCCAGGTAAACCTGATTTTGTCTACTCTGCTTGACTTTCACCTTTGTTTTGTCGTTTTTAAGCCCTTCATAGTTCCACCCTATGCCCCCTATACAAACGCCGACGTACGCGGAGACCCCCTCCTCCCTTCGCACCTCGCACCACACACCACACGCCACTCAAGCGACACACATATCTGCCTGCACACCTCCGCCGAAATAATACGACATAGAAGGCTCCCCTTCGAGATTGTGGTTGCCTGGTAATACCAGGGGTATCGCACGCTGAGAAGGGAGAAAACAGCAGCAGGCGTTCGTTCCTCGTACTATTAATAGCAGCTACGCGTATCCACCGGGCGAGCACGAAGAACATGAAAAAACTCTACTTTGCGTTGCAAGGAACGGGGTGCGGTTTAAACTTCATTTTAGTATGTACCTGTTTTTGGCCCCGAACGGACCAGGTGTACCTGTTTTTGGCCGCTGCCCCTTATGCAAGCTACACACCCATCGCTAAATGTTTCCTACCACAAAAAGCTTCTGCCGACTATCCATCGATGTTTTGTTTTTTTTTCCATCCCATTTATTATCTTCGCACTTTTGTCTTTCTCCCTCCCTAGTCGTAACTCAGATCCGGGGTCACACAGCCGTAGTAGGCTCCTCTCCCTCCTCCCCCGCTGCGGTTCTTGCCTTGATTTTTATCGCGCAGAGGGTTCAGCCTTCCCAATGCTCATCGATTTTCATCGAATTTTGCTAACTCATGCTCTCGCGCTTTCCGCTATAATAGTCAAGATATTTTGCAAGAAAAAGTCCCTACGAGCATACACTCGGGGGGGGCTCGAACTCACGATTTCGACTCTAACAAGCTTCGTGGTTACCTGTTAGCCTACCGGGGCGACTGGCCTAGCCATGGCCGGCCCCAATCGACTGGGCAAGTAACCAATCGATAACCATGGCCGACGACGACGCGTGCTTGCGCTGGAGGTATATACCGTTATTTGGCTGCGATGGTGGTATATACCGTTATTTGGCTCATGACCCCCAAATCTTCGGCCTTTCAATCCAAAGTCATGCTTTGCAATATTTTCCTTTCGTACATGCAGTCATCGGGTAGCACGTATTCCATGTTCCTCCAAAAAATAAGCCTGTGAGTGAGGAAGAGAGAAACTCCTCAAGTCGAAAGCCTCCGAAAATACATGACGCACCTCTACCACCTTAGATAGCATGCGTCCATCGTATGTATCTACCATGTTGCAATGGCCATCATCATTGTCTACTACCCAGGGTGCTCACAGTCAGTCCCGTTGTTGGCGAAGTCGACGGTCTTCGTGGGCCTGGTTGCGTCAGCGCCAAGGCAAAGGAGCGACAGCCCTCCGATGACCTTCAAGCATGACTCGGTCCGCATCTTGGTAGGCTGCAACCAGGCAGCCGGACCGGGTGGTGTTGTGTAGTGGGCGCGTAGGCTTCAGCTCGAACAAATTGATATCGATATCCCTCTCTTCGCCGTTGGCTCGGTTGCACCTTCCGCTGGCAAGTAACGCGGTGAGTATTTTTTTACGCCGCTGGTTGACCTGTTCCGTGTACTGTAGCAAAAAGGGTGACCGCCGCGTGTGAACGGCCTCTCGTTTGGAAGAAAGGAAGAAAGGAAGAACGCCGTCTGATGCGCGGCGCTTGATTGTTGACCAGACCCTTTCTTATGTTGTCGGGTGCAATGCAACTAATGGGTGTAAACAAATGCGTGTGCTCTTTTTGACCTTTTTGTCGGGTCAAGCGAACGAGTGACCACGTAGGGGGTAGGGAGGGCGGGGTTTAAACGAAACGACACCCCCAAAAACTTACTTCCCCAATACCATCCATCAAGCAATGAATGGGTATCATACCATCACAATGCGTATCATAAAGAAAAACGTTCTCCAATCAAAGAACGTAATATAATAGTTTTGTTCTCCCTGTGCCCCTGTACCAGGTGGCGAGGGACCACGTCGGCGGGGGGGGGGGGGGGGTCCAGACAAAACGACTCCCCCTAACCTCCCCCAAATGCCATCGATCAGGCAATGTGTAAGATCCCAATTCGTATACGTCTATCACAAATATATGCGTGCTCCAATAGAAGAACGTACGAAATAGTTTCCCTCCCCTGGGCCCCTGGGCCATGTCGTGGTACCATTAACAAATTAACACCTGTTCGATGTACTCCTGGATCCGGGAGTCGTCAAGTTTGGTTTATATAGACGTAAACAATTCGTATGATACGTGTGTGGGTGGGCACTCGTAAACACTACATTAATGTGATACGCGTGTTTGTTGTCGTGCACATTAAATATTTATAATATATACGAGTACGAGTAGGCATTTCTACCCAACTATATACGTATGTACATACATACATCAGTACACCGTATCCGTCCTGATTCCTTATCGTACAGAGAGATACTATTATTGATCATATTAATATTCATATTATTAATCATTTTGTATTCTGTGGCCACATGCTACATTGCACAGGCAAGGTTTAATTTGAAGAACACACACACAGCGGAAAGCGCGAGAGCGTGAGTTGGATTCGAACAAAATCGACGAGCGTTGGGAAGGCTGAACCCTCTACGCGATAAAAATCAAGGCAAGAACCGTAGTGGGGGAGGAGGGAGAGGAGCCTGCTTTGTGACCCCGGATCTGGTTTACCATTGGTGAGGGAGAAAGACAGAAGTGCGAAGATAATAAATGGGATGGAAAAAAAAACATACGTACGCTCGTATGATACATACATACATCCACTAAAAAAAGAGAAAACCAAATGTACGTATACTACATACTACTATTAATACGCGCATTCGAAATTTATACTATTAATATATATTCCTCGGTTGTATCAACCATTCCATTTGTGAATCTGCATACTACCCGAGTATCCATCGAGTATTGTAACCTTTCAACTTTTGAATGTACACATTCTTCGTACGCTAAGGTTTCAATTTGTGAATCTGTGTATTCTCCGGACACTACGAAACTTTTCAATTTGTGAATCTGCATATTCTTCGAGTATACCAACTATTCGATTTGTGAATCTGAATATTAATATTCTCAGTAATATTTACTTTTCAATTGGTGAATCTACTATATCTTCTTCGAGTTCGTATACCAGTGAGAAAGGTTGTCTTAGAGACAACAGACAACATCTTGTTTGGAGGGCAACAGGTAGGAATCTTTCCAATGGATTGCCTAGGCAAATTTGTAACGTCACGGGACAGCTCACGGGGACTTTAATTACGTGGGCGAAGCCCGCGCAATACTCATGAAACCCCTGTTCTGGCAGGTTCTGGAGACAGCTCTTTTATGAGAATCCTCGGTAGACATCGATCGGCAAACCCAACGACCCCGTCATGAGCTCTGAACGGATCACGCTGGTGAATGGCTCCGACCCACCCTAGTGTTGCAGTGCTCATACCTTGATCGGTGATACGTGGCGTGGGCCGGTCAGGCGTCTGGAAAAAAAAAAACATTCGACCGCTGGTGCAGTAATGGACAAACACTATTAGTGGATCTTCCCAAGGTAGCTAATTAGGCACTCTGATTGGCCAAGCAAGAACTGACCACTGGCATAGGGTTTGGGTTCGGGTTAGAGTTAGGGTTCGATCTGAGGGTCAACATACTACCACCAAGACAAAACCCCCATTTTAAAGATCCACTATCACCCTTTGTCCACCCCTCCGCTGGTGTGTAGAAAACGGAGGGCAAAAAATCTTGATCACTCGCGGATCGCAAGAAATAAACCGTTTTTCATATTTGACATCGATCGACAAACCCAACGACTGCGTCATCAAATTTGAACGGGCTGGTTAGAGTTTAGAGGCTCCGAACCACCCTAGTGCCACAGTGTTCACCTCTCGGTGAATGGTATGTGGCGGGCGCCGGCCAGACGTCTGATAAAAATACATTTGGCAGCCAATGTGTTGGAAACAGACGAAAAAACTCTCGATTCCTGTCCGATGGCAAAATTCATAACTTTTTGAAGATTTAGACGAAGACCATAGGACGCGGCAGACATCTTCTCGCCTTCTAGATTACGGATCGCAATGATGCCCTCGAGAGCGTTACGTAATTTCACTGGTCTTGCCCAGTACGAAGTGGGTTAATCGTGGGTTGAGTCTATGTCGAGATCGAAGGTCGATCGTCACATGGCTGTCGCGTGAGTGATGCGGTGTTTGTGTGGGCTTGTTGTGTGCGGCGTGATTTCATCTGGCTGGCGTGGCTCCCGTTAATACAGCGATTTGATTGGTAGATAGCTGGCGTTTTCTGTCCCGCGTGGTTTTAGACTTGCCGATTGCCGCGGGAGGGGAGGGGTTCCCAGCGTATTCGGAGGGCTTTCCCGCCCGGGGTCTAATGGCTGGGGGGGGGTGTACTCATGTTGTGCACGGCCGTAGTCATATGACCATAGACCCTCGCATCCCTACAATGCCGGGACGGAGCGCGTTGGGTTTTCACCAACCAGGCAGAAACTAGCGGGGGGGGGTTCAGACAGGAACAATGGGATGTGTATTACGGGATAATACTATTAACAGAGCGAAATTACGTTCCGTCATAGAAGGAATGGGTAGGAACACACGCACAGTACGAAAGCGAGTACAGCAGCGCGAGTAGCCAGATAACCAGCGCGAGACTCGATACCCGTCGTGTTGCAGCGCGAGCAGATGAGAGTCAGGCGCCGAGTAGGGAGCGGCAGAGAACCGTCAGGCCTCGTTGGTGTGTGGGCTGGGGAGTAGGGGGGGTGAGGGAGCTGGGGGGGGGAAGATAGGGGAGCGAGGGGAGGAGTGGCAAGCCCCCCGTTTTGGAGACAGTCTGGCGGAAGGCCGGCCGCAAAACCGTAGGCTGGGTAGCAGTGTGAGTCAACGGGGCGCCGCCGTCGTTTGAACCGTTGGAGGCAGTGAAGCTGTGCGCCAGCGGATTCATCGTGAAAGAGAACGAGGAGCAACAGGTGGCAGCGCTGTGCGAAATTGATGTCCGGAACTTCACGCAGAAGGGATACTTCGGGAGATGGGTGAGAAGGGCAGCAGGTGTCGCTGGATCACAGGGTGGAAGCGCTGTTTCTACTTGCAATCATTCTCGCGCAGTACGTGGTGGACGGCACCAACGCGGTGGGGCAAGCGGCGCTGCGACGGTCGGGCGGCCTGTCGGAACGCTTCAGAGTAGTAGCGCAAGGCGCCCTAATCGATTATGCTCAGAACGCGTAGGTGGCAGTCTCGACGCAGTTCCAGCTAACGTTCGTGACATGCTTCAACGAGGACCTGCCGGAGTGGGCGGACGAGGTGACCCGGCGGGAGCTCCTGTTGCAACAGGAACCAGGAAGTCCGTTCCCTGATCCGATTAAGGTGGACCCAATGCTTCTGCCTCTGTTTGACCGGTACTCTATGTGGATTTCGGTGGCACCCATCCTACTGGGGCACATGGCGGGGCCGAAGGAGGGGGGGGGGGGGGGGGGGGGGGGGGGGGGGGGGGGGGGGGGGGGGGGGGGGGGGGGGGGGGGGGGGGGGGGGGGGGGGGGGGGGGGGGGGGTGGGGGGGGGGCAGGAGGTGCAGGCAGGGAGCGAAGAGGAGGAGGCGGCGGGGGGCGGGGAGCCTGTGACGGCTTCTCCAAGTTTAGCGCGTGTCTCCACGAGCCACAGCATGGGAAGCAGTGCAGATACAAGCACGAAAACAGCCGAAAGCTTCCCAGCGGCGCATTTCTGCTGCGATACGGGGCGGAGTTGGTAGAACGCAAGAGGGAGCGAGAGAGGGGGAGAGGGGGGCGAAGCGGGGGGGCGAAAGGGGGACGGAGAAGGGGGAGAGAGAGTCGTCAGGCCAGCGAAGAGATGAGGGCACGGGCTCCACGGCACGGATGAGTCGACCAGACGAGCAGCCGGCAGCTGTACCGACGTATCCACGACGACGGAAATGGCGGGGAGTTTGGAGTGGGCGCTAAGCCGTCAAGGGGGGCCGACTCCAGGGTCGGTGGTTTTCTCAGGAAAAGGTGCGATGGCCAACCTACGTGTAGAGGAGAACGAGCGTTGGCAGGTATCGCAGGTGCTGTTAAGGAACGTAGAAGGGGGGGCGGATGCCGCCGCACGGTTGATGGAGGTCTTAGTCTCAACCGCCCGAATTGTTTTGACGCGAGTACTCCAGGAGGGAAGGAAGGAAGGAAGAAGCGTCGAACACTACGTGTGCGTCACATAACAATGCGTGTTTGTGCCCTACCGTGCAAAGGGACGGGGGGGGGGGGTGTACTCATGTCGTGCACGGCCATAGCCGTATGACCATAGACCCTCGCATCCCTACAACGTCGGGACGGAGCATGTTGGAGTTTCAACAACCAGGCAGACAATGCTCGCACTAAGCGCGAAGCGCCGTGAGGTAGGGGGCGAGTGGCATGGAGGGTGAGCTGAATCCTGCTACGAACCGCCTGTGAGGCCGAGGGGGGAGCTGGGCAGGTGGTGCGAGGGTAAGGCCGGTCATTGACCGCACCGCATTGACCCGGAGCGCGTAGAAGCGTTCTTCGAGGGCAAGCACAATTTTCCAGGAATCGATCACTTGAAACATATCGAGCGAGTTGGGGTTCCAGTTGAAGTGTTGCCAGGCGGATATTATTCGAGCGCCAGTAACGTTGACGAAGCCGTATGGAAAGAGGCGGTGGTAGACGCGGCACGGGGTGGAGCAATTTGTTTCCTCAAGGAGAAAGCGGTACATGTTAGGGGGTTGGGCTTGTCACCAATCGCGGTCGTAGAGGAGCGCGAGAAGATCATATGTATCCACGAGGTTATCTGTGAGCACAGGGACCGGTAAAGGGGGGGGTCGGTGAATGTCGCAACATATTTACATGATATTCCAGGGTGTGCACTGGCGGGCGTGATGCATGGGGTTGTACATAGGATTTTCTCGGTTCAAGGGTCAAGGTTGGCGACAGAGCCCGGGTTATCCTTCAACAAGTGGATGTGAAAAACGCGTTCAGGCAGATTCCGGTAGACCCCGACGGCGCAGCGACCTTCGGATACGTGTTGGATCGGTACCTCTTCGTTGGCGTACTCTTGCAGTTTAAGTGGTGGTGTAGTCCGGGGCCGTGGCGAGTGATATCGGCGGCGATGTAGAATGCGATGTGGAGCACAACTAGAGTGTCAGCGTCATTATCGCGGGGGGGGGGCAGAGCGGTAGAGCCCGTGACGATAGCGCCGAGTACAGGGCGGCCGATAGTCACTTGGCTGGCAGAACGTGTAGTGCGACCGACGAAAGGAGGGGGGGCGAACAACCAGGCGTTCGTAGTGTCTTGCATGGACGATGCCATCTCAACAGAGGCACAGTGGGATAAGTCGGGGTGGCGGGGGCGGTGTTTAGATCTGTCGCGATCGGTAAGGTCGATTTATTTTCAGGCTATGGGCGAGAGGCGCAAGGGGACGGAGCAGTTGCTATCGCACAAAAAGGTGACGTGTTGGGCGCCGCAGCAGCAGGAGGTGTTATAGGCACGATATAGATACGGAGAGCAACACTATTGCACTGCCGCCACGGAAGGTAGACGATTTGCGCGCGGGAGTAGCAAAGTGGCCGACGGGACGGAAACTGGCAACGGTGAAGGGATTAGTGTTGGCGGGGAAGTTGCACCACGAGTTCTTTGTATTCCGGCCCGGACGGCACTTCGTCCGTCGGCCTTTGTAGCTATCTAATATGCATCTTGTTGAGGCGGAGCGAGAAGGTGGGCGGGCGTGGCGTTGGGCAGGTACAGGAAGAAGGCGGAAGCCAGACGGGTTTTACGGTTGTCGCGCGAAGTAATTCATCGCAGACGTTTGGTGGTGGACGTGAGTTTTGGAGCGAGGAGGGGGGTACGGGGTAGATAGCATAACAGCGTCGTCTTTCAGTTTCGTTAAGAAGCTGCCGAGTAGAACATGGTTTTCGGGCGCGTGTTTGACAGCACTAGGTGGGCTGTGCATGGGGACGAGGGTGTACTCAAGGTTCGATTTACCTGACGAAGTACTGCCGCCACAGACACCCTCAGCCTGGCTCTCGTCTCTTGTACAGCACCTCCACACAGCAGTACGCACCAACAGAGGATGGCCTTCATCTAATCGCTTGCCTCTACGGCAGTACAACGGGCGGACATCAAGGATTTTTTCCACACGCGAGGAGGGGGGGGGGGGCTAGAATAACAGCATAATATAGTGTTGCATGGGTCCGGTGTAGTGCTCCTGGTCGCGTTACAGCAGTAGTAATGTTTCTCTGTTCTGGATTGACGCACCTATACCGGCAGCAGGATGTAGGCGGTGCAAAAGTCATCTCAACAACAAGCTATAATATGACATGTTTTTAATCGTCCATGTGGATATTTTCAGTGCTATTCGCGGGTCAGGTCAAACCTCCTGGGTCAGGTCTGGTCGGGTCGGGTCAACTGCGATATTTTGAACACCTCCTAACCCAACCCGACCCGACCCGACGACAGATTCGGATTGCCCATCAGATTCGGGTCATGTAGCGGGTCGGGTCACCTCAATCCGCGAGATCATTTATCTTGGACCAGCGGATCCGGCCCGTGGGTCGACAACCCAAAACAATAGAATAGTCAGTTGTGTACCCCACAACCCCACAGTGAGACTAGTTGGCCTGGCTGTGGTGCGTATGGATGGATGCGGACACGCGTATATAGATATGTTGTTGGTGTTTGGATGTTGAAAATTATACCAAGGGATATTCTTCAGTGTTCGCGCGGGAGAAGACTTTGGGCAGAAAGCTGTGGAAGTTTTCGAAGCTTCGGATCCACGGGCCGGATGCGCGAGTCCGACGCGCGGGTCAGCAGAAGCAAACTCGCGGTTCATGCTGGCCCGGTACGCCAGTGATCCGCTTCTCGCGGGTCATGACCTGACCCGAACCGTGAGCTTTGTATCACATCTTGACCCGACCCGCTCCGACCCGACCCGTGGTATTTGAAAAATCATTTTAGCCTGGCCCGACCCGACCCGTGCCATTAAAAAAACGCTTGGCCCGACCTGGCCCGACCCGCGATATTTGAAAACCTCTTGACCCGACCCGACAAGTGAGACCTTGCACACTTACACTTCTTGACCCGACCCGCATGTCGGGTCATGACCCGCCATCTTGTCTACTATGTTGTGGCATGGCATGATTTCCAACAAATAAGTGTGCAATCGAACGAACGTGCGGATCCTGCCCACGATGGGATTCATTTCTGTCACCAACCGCATCCCTCTACCGAGCAGCGGTCTCATAATTTAACTAGTGCACATTTTGTTATTTCCTCAGTAGGGCGGGGCCCGTCCTATTTGGTCTATGTAACAGCTTCATAAGGCGGTTGCTGGCGTCAATATTCGGCTTGCACACAACCTCCTTATTGCGCGACCACCACCACTGCTGTATAGCCAAGGTGGTCGAGTTTGTTTTTTCGAAATCTCACGTCGAATTACAGTAGCACTCAGTAGCACTCACTGCGGTATAGCCAAGGGTGGTCAAGTTTGCTTTCTTCGAAATATCACGTCGAATTACAGTACAGGGTACCTAAATAAGAAACAGGGAACATGGTCCAGGCTGGATTTCTTATTTGAGAGAGGGGGCTTTCTACACTAATTTAAAGATAACGACTACCGAGCCAATCTTTTCCTCTAAATATCAGCCTGGCTTTCTTTTATCAGCCTGTTTCTTAATAGGTGTCCTGCACTGTATTCAACTTCGACCCTCCCGACAGGGGGGGGGTGTACTGAACCTTCAAGCATGGCCGTAGTCGTACGACCATAGACCCTCGCATCCCTACAACGCCGGGACGGAGCATATCGGGTTTTCATGAACCAGGCAGACATTGCTAGCACCAAGCGCGAAGCGCCGTGAGGTGTTGGGCGAGTCGCATGAAGGGTGAGCTGCATCCTACTAAGAACCGCTTGTGAGGCGGGCTTGCACATGGATGACAGCTTCAATGGGTTAATTTAATTTATGGTGTGGCCACTTCCTGAGACAGCAATGAGAGCACTGTGTAACTGCCTCCCAGGTGCCTTGGCATATACACAGTACGTGATACGATCCTTCCCCTTGCGCGCAGCAAAGGTTCTCCACCCCGCACAAGTTATGTAACTCGACCGCCAGCGTTCGTGACCGCCAAAAAATAAAAAAAAGGTACTCTGGTTGTCTAGCTCACGCAGTGAGAGTCATGTTTTACAGCGTCGTTGCCAACCGACGCCAACCCAACCAACAATACAAACTTCGTATAAAATATATTTGTAGGGGGGGGGTACCTGACACTGTCCCCTCCCTCAACGCCTGAACACTAACCATAAAACCACGAACACAGGGGACGGTAGAGAGCCGCCCCCCCGCCCCTGGTTGTACAAACTGAAAAACACAGGGGACGGCAAAG
>MEHQ01004440.1:152663-352271 GCA_008828725.1 Saccharina japonica | reverse complement strand
GTGGAGGAGGTACTCACAGATCACAGACCTCTCGTGGAAAGCCTGCAGCCACTGAAAGTAATGCTGTCCTTACCAATACATGCAGTCCGTTCCACGCCATAGAGTAGAGTCTCGCAAGGCAGCAAGCCTCACGAGTCCGATGAGTAGAATTCCGCCAAATACAATAACAAAGCCTGCTTACCACTGGAACTCCCTAACCTTCCGAAACTGCCACCGTGATCGTGTCTTGTACAGGCATGTAGAAACCACTTTGTATAATATATCTCGTGTGGAGCCCCACGTCAACACCAGCAGGTGGAGAAGGTGCCCACAGACCTCTCATCGAAGGTATCAAGTAATTCAGTCCTCACGAATCCGCCCAGTCCATACGAAGCAGTAGAGGAGAGCCACGCAAGGGAGCAAGCCCCACGAATTCGATCAGTAGAATGCGGCCGAATACAATAGCAGAACCTTGCTACCACTGGAACTCCCTACGTAATCTTCCCAGATTGTCACCGTGGTTGTACCTTGTATAAGCACAACCATTAGCTCCCATACTTCGCGTGGAGGGGAATATTCCATTGCGATGGTGGTGATACCTTAACGTCAGGTTTTCCGTTTCAGGAAACACAAACCCAACCTATTCACGCCGAAATTAAGAGTTTCCCCCTCTGTATCCAGTGGAAAAAAAAACGCGGAGGTCGCGGGGTAAAAACGGCCTATAAAAACGAGGGGGTGGGGAAGAAAGCATCTAACCCGTCGCCTTATTGTCATCGGAATTGTCATGGGTAGATGTCATTTAGTACATAAAGGATGTGCCTTGACGTCCGCTCAAGAAACAAAATCGCATGTCACGCCTTTGCAGAGTACGAATGTGAATTTTTTAATTTTTCGCGTTCTGCACCCGTTTGCAGAGTAAGAATGTCATTTTTGTTTTAAATAATTCCGCGTTCTGTACCCCTTCGCACAGTATAAAATGGGATGTTGAGCATTTCTGCTCATATTCGGAGAGAAAGCAAGAGAAGATAAGTTGTGAGTCAAAGCCAAAATCGAAGATTATTTACTGATGTCGCATACGGTATGCTCCTCCTTTGAATTGGGGACGTGGTATATATATATTATGTATCCCCGCCGTTATTTGACGTGTCGTGCAGGACCTCATGGTTTTCTTTACGAACAGGCATACCAAATACTCCATTGCCGTTGTTGGCTTCTACCACGATCAGAAGAAGGAGCTTCCCGGCCTGGTAGCACTCGCATGAGTTGCCAGGCAAGGTATCGTCCGAGGGTATTACTGCTGCTCTGCTGCTGCTGCTGCTATATTCACTGGAATGGGTTTCTTCACGAGCATGCAAATACTCTAATGCTGGTGTTGACCGCTACCACGATCAGAAGGAGCCTCCCGCCCTGCCTGCGCTGTCATGAGTTGCCAGGCAAGGTGTTCCCCGTGGGTACTTATACTACTGCTTGCTGATATGCTCATGTATTCACTCCACAGGACGAATGGTACGACCACTCGAGCTTGCATTGGGTACATAGCGTGAGGGTAGGATGCGAGTTTCTTCCTGCTTTCTTCTGTTGGTGTCAGTTCATGATAGCTGCGGCGCTCGTCACCTCGCCTTAGGGCTATGATGGCTAGAAGACCTTGTGGTCTGCTGCTGCTGCTGCTGCTGCTGCTGCTGCTGCTGCTGCTGCTGCTGCTGCTGCTGCTGCTGCTGCTGCTGCTGCTGCTGCTGCTGCTGCTGCGGCTACATACCGGTACAACAGTAGCGTTCAGCTGACAGCGGTGTAATGGTAGAGATAGGCGTACTGTTACTTGTCTTGTATTTTATGTTGGGGGGCACAACACCTTTGCAAACCGTATAATACATTGAAATCGTACGTACAGAAATCCCTCACCGATTCTGCACCAGTACAAAAAACATTTCCTGAGTGGAACAGGGCAAGGATGTAAATGCCAACCATACTGCATGCTACCAGGAAGTTCGTGGGCGGGCACCAACAAGGAGAGTGGGGCGATTCGTGCATTACTTACCGCTGGTTTCCATGTCTCCATGATGCGTTTGTTATCGGGCATCACGCGCAACAATCGGTCGGTGCAGGTGTCGGCCCTCGCTCTGCCTGGAGAGATCTTGCTGCAGTGCATCCTTGTTCCCTTCTGCGCCCCTAGAGATCTGGCGCGCGTGCTGGCTGCTTCAAGGTGAAAATGTCTTTCTTTTTTTTGTCCTGCCCTCCCTTCCTTCCTTCCGTACCGAAAGTGGGGTACCGCAGTATGTACTGTAGCGGTAAAACGAAATGTCTCTCGTATCGCCGTACTCAGGCGTGTGATTTCACACCCTTGCCACACCTTCAAAGAGGAAGATGACGCGAAATTTTCTCGGAGAGCGTAATACTCAACTTGCCAAAATGAACCTCGACAGTAAGAAGCAGGTCGTAACGTGAGGTTCCAACTTGACCAGAGTAGAACCTGGACCGTAGAAGGTCGCAACCTTGGCTGGGATACGCTGTTCCACGTTCAAGCTTCCGGGTAGCTCACATAAGTATTTTGATGTTCAAGACCTCGCCCAATCCGGCAAGTTGACCGCACAAGATGCTAACGGCAGCCAGCGGGCGTTAACGCGCTCGCTGGTGCTAATGCCATGGGCGTTAGTGCGCAGACGCAGTCTTTACGAGCACCGAAGACCTCCTGAGGATTCGTAGATAGTCCTTAGCGCTTCACAGCCCGCGACCAAGGTGAAGGCTGACAGCATTTTTACGTATATCCCTTTTAGAACGCATGAGGCATATATTTTCGTCGTCGTAGGCGTCGGCATATCTGGCTGGCGAGGGGGGACTCCCGAGTAAAACGTTACAACAATACAACACATGAGCGCTGTCAACGCTCTCACCCATGAAATAATATTTCAAGTTAGTGGCGCATGTTGTATATCATGCATAATTCTACTATCCACGGTGTTGCCTCGTTGTAGTGCTATCCGTGCCCAATCCAAACGTACGGCAGCAGAAAATCAGCTGCCGCTTGTAATATAAACGACATGCCCGCCGCCACTGTGTCATAGCTGTTGTTCGATCGACCTCACTCGAGCCGGCCCGCCCGCCCTCCCTTCTTTTCAGAGACATCCGCTCTCTCCGCCGAGCCTGCGTGACAAGTCTCCTGGAGAACCTGTTCGAGGGACCAGGAGCCGCCAACGGTATCTCCTGGGTCCGCCTCCACCATGCCGACAAGCTTGATGACATCGGCCTCGTCGACTGGCTCTACGGTATCAAGGACACGGCGGCTTCGGGGGCTTACCGCGCATCTCCGGGAGAAAAGCACACCGTCGGTGAGGAGAGGAGGGGTGTTCCTCTTCTGTTGGCACGAGGCAATCTTGTCGCTGCTGTCAAGTCGATACCCGTGCACCATGTTTATCCCATACTTTCCACGGTTGTTGACGAGTTAGGTAAAACCTCGCGGTCCAGGCCGGGTAGGTTGGGTGAGGGAGACTCGATCCGCGACAGTTTGAAAATATTCAGACTCGACCCGACCCGACCCGACCCGACCCGACCCGACCCGACCCGACCCGACCCGACCCAACTTCCTGGCTCGACCCGACCCGCCGGTCAGGTCGCGACCCGTGAAGCGCTCTGATGTTTTTCCACCTCATCCGTGAAGCGCTCTGATGTTTTTCCACCTCATGCTTTTTTTAAGGGCGGGGAGGAGTATTAGGGGGCACCATAGTAAATAGGACCTACGGTATATACACACAAAAACCCTACCATATATATTTTCCTATTTTTACTAACAATAGTTGGTCCTATTTACTGCGTATGGTCCTCCGGGATAGATAAGGTCCTGACAAAAGTGAATTCGTTGCCCTAGTCAAAAAGCGAAGGACACAGCGACCCTGTAGAGGGCGTAATCACTGAAAGGCCTGAATGTAGCCAATGCTCTGGAGAATGGCTGTACCCCTTTCCCGCCAGCATGGCCTGCAGTGTAATGGCGTTACCCTCTTGATCAGGCGTTCTTCCTCACGTTTCCTCGACGTCAAAGTGGTGTCTATTGAGTGGTATGGTACCTGCAGGGACCGCGTATCGAGACAGATGCCGTCGGGGGGTGGAGAATGTGAATGTGTACCCAACATGTTGTTTATGGGAGCTATCTCTTGGGGCGGCATAACCCGTTGGTACTGCGAGCCCCCTTTTGGGGGAAAACTACTTGGAATTAGTGTTGGGTTGCTTTTTGCAGTAATTCGTAGAAATGGTTTAAGGGCGGGAAAGAAAAAGTCGATTCTAGATTTTGTTGGCGACGGGATCTGGAGGGCGGCGGCGGCGGGGGGGGGGGGGCTCATGTCGTGCATGGCCGTAGTCGTATGACCATAGACCCTCGCATCCCTACAATGCCGGGACGGAGCACGTTGAGTTTTCGCGGACGGGGGGGGGTGTACTTCATTTTCATGCATGGCCGTAGTCGTATGACCATAGACCCTCGCATCCCTACAATGCCGGGACGGAGCATGTCGGGTTTTCACCGACCAGGCAGACATTGCTAGCACCAAGCGCGAAGCGCCGTGAGGTGTTGGGCGAGTCGCTTGAAGGGTGAGCTGCATCCTACTAAGAACCGCTTGTCAGGCGGACTTGCATATGGATGACAGCTTCAATGAGTTAATTTAATGTCTGGTGTGGCTACTTCCTGAGACAGCAATGGGAGCACTATGTATCTGCCTCATGAATGCCTTACCATATCACACTACGTGATACGATCATTCCCCTTGTGCGGAGTTGAGGTTCCCGACCCCGCACAAATGATCTACTCGACCGCCAGCCTTGGGTAACAGCCAAAATAAAACAAGAAAAAAAAATCGGCACCCTGGTTGTCTAGCTCACGCAGTGAGAGGCATGTTTTACAGAGTCGTCGCCAGGCGACGCCAACCCAACCCGTACATATATAATATACGAGAGGGGGGCGAATGCGTGGGGGGAGGGAGTAGGGGAGGGAGAGGGGCGGACTCATTTTTTTCTTGCCTTAGTCATTTGACCATTGACCACGCATCCCTTTCGAGACGAAGAACCGTTTCTACTCCTAATAGAGACACCTCTTAACATGTGGCCGCTCGTTCCGTTTTTGTTTTTAATATCTTACGTTTTTTTTTCTCTTTTTTCTTTTTTCTTTTGTGCATCTCAATCTCAGCCTTTGCAATCTCGGTGCTCATTTGCGAAGTAGGTACCGTCAGATTTGTTGTTGTTGAGTTACGGCCTCAGCTTGCCGCGGCCATGCGTGTGGATGTACGTTGGTGTGTATTTCAGAAGCCACCTGACATCATTGAACTTTCGAAGACGAGGTAGGTGGACAGACTCTTTATTCTCAATAGAGGTTGACACACTCTTTATAGAGACCCCATGTCAGTTATTTCGCGTCTCCCATATTTCTCACCGAATTTGTGTCCACTTTTTTTTTTTTCTCGTCGCTAATCGTTATTCGAGGCAGTCATAACCCCGGGCGGGAGGGCTCTGGCCGCAGGCAACGGCAGGAACGGCGCCCTCGGAAACAGCACGAACATGAACAGCTTCCTTTTCACGGTACGGGCCGCGTTTGGGCGTGTCTGACTATAAGCCGCCGGCTAATTATTAGACTTGGTTGGCTAAATATTATAGTTGGTTGTTATTAGACTTCGTTGGCTAAATATTATAGTTGGCTGGGTGCGGTCATTTGCGGAGTTCTTCGTCTTTGTACGTATCTGATTCGCGCCTTTTGTGGTGCGACGTTACTTTTTTTTGTAGATAACGTACTAAATCGGTTGGTTTGCTTAGATCGCCACGCACCTATTATGTAGCCGTAAAGCCCATTCAGCTCACGGCCCTACTTGGTCAGGCTAGTACCGATCGACGCGAGAACCTTTGCAGGGACAAACGGAAGAAAACCGAATTTCGCCTGAAACCTCTTGTATTCCATGAGAACTCCTCCGAGGTGTAGACCGTCTGATACGTCTGGACGATCGAGTTGTGCACCCGTTGATTTTTTTTTCGCTGAATCGGTTGGGGGGTCTGGACGCTCTTTAGTTGCTGTCGCCTCCTCTATTGCATGCAACTTACCATATCACGTGTTCTTCGCGAACACGACCATAATGTTTGGCTAAGGGGGGAAGGCAGCCACGACGAGAGCGACAGCCTTGTATTACACACCTCTGAGGGTCTACTCGATCGCGAATTTGACACGACCTTTGATCAGGTGGCATCAACATCGGTTCTTGCCCCACGCTCGCGACGCAGTCCCGTACGGGGCAGTCGAGGCTAGCCGCCGCGGCTAGCCGCGGGTAGCGGATGGCGGTATCGGCGACTGGCCTTCCCCTTACTGTGTCTCAGGAGGGTCTCGTGTTATAATGCACGCTTGTTTTGCGCGTGTTGTTTCTGCCGAATCGCTCCGTGCACATTCCTCGCGAAACGTCGTTCCATCTCATGTGCTACCGCTGCTGCAGGAAGTAGACCTGCGTTGGGGCCGGTTTCCAGGTCGTATTCCCGTCGCTGCTGTGGCTTGCGGGCACCAGCACACCCTCTTCCTTACTGCGGTGGGCACGGTACATTCTTGCGGGTGAGAAAACGCGGTGAAATTGACACCGGTTTCTGCTGTGAACCCCCCCGCTCCCCCTACTCTCCGTCGGCTGGCGATTTTTATCGGACAGTGTGGCTGGAAACACGACCACTGCTATGTATAATGGTGGACTTTCGCATGAACTCCGCGAAAAAAGGTTTTTGGGCGAGTCAGTTGCACGTACAATAGTAACCAAAGGTTCTGTCCGCCCTTGGTGTTGCTATTGATCCCAACAGGCTGGACAGATGGAAGGCGCCTTACTCTACTGTGTCCCCCCGCTCTCCGCCTATCGAAACCCGCTCTTTACCAACTCCGACCGGGCAGACTCGGAGAGTACGGCCGCCTGGGCCACGGCGACGAGCACAGCCTCTCCCGTCCTGCCCTGATAGAGTCACTTGCGACCGAGAGGATAACGCAGGTCGCCGCAGGAGCAGCCCACTCTGTGGCTGTAACGTGGGAAGGGGAAGCGTTCACATGGGGCTGGGGTTTCACGGGCGCGCTCGGGCACGGCAACGAGATAGACTGCTTGAAGCCTACCCGAGTGTTCCTCCCTGACGATGCGGGCCCTCGGGATACCTCCGGCGCTGCTGGCACGCAGCGGGATACACATTCTACTCTTGGCGCGGATGATTCCACTGGGGAGGTGGTCGGGTGTGCCCAGATTGAACGGGTCACATGCGCGGCGGCAGCTAAAAATCGCACGGTGTTGGGCACGAGCCGTGGGCGGGTGCTGAACAGCGTCCATGTCGGGCTTTCAACCGTCTCCGGCGCTGGTTTCGTCGAGTTCGGTCGCCTACCCGAAGGTTTGCGACTCTGGCGGGTCGAGACGTCCTTTCTTGCGTGGCCCAACCTCACGTTCGCGATAGACTCTGCTGGGCACGCACACACATTTGCGGATGGCACGGGGAACCTGCGGGTGTCATTTTTTTCTACCCTAGCTGACGAAGGATGCAATAGTTGCGGCGATGGCATGAGCTTGGGCAGTGGAGGGAAAGACGGCGAGATCGTCGACCGCGGCCAAGATTGTGGACAGGAAGGGGCCGCCCTACACCCCGTTTCAGCGGCGCCTTTGAGGTCGCCGGTGTCCGTCGTTAAGTGTCACTCCGTGTTCGTTTCGCCGAGCATATCTGTCGGAGAGGACAACCACTTGTCGTTCGTCCCTGACGGCGTTCGAGGGTGGGGACCGACCAGTACCGTTGTGGTTGTCTCAGACAACGGATCTCTGATGACGAGTGCTTCAAAATGGGGTGGCATGCACGAGCTGCACAGACGAAGAAACGACGGCGTGGTGTGAACAGGACACCTACAAAGAAACAGGAATGCTGGGGCAGGCGAGACTGATTTCTTGTCTGGGAAAGGGGGCGTTTTGCACTGTTTTCAGTGTAAGGGCTCCCGGTTTTCTCTTTTTTCTTTTTTCTTTTGTGCATCTCAATCTCAGCCTTTGCAATCTCGGTGCTCATTTGCGAAGTAGGTACCGTCAGATTTGTTGTTGTTGAGTTACGGCCTCAGCTTGCCGCGGCCATGCGTGTGGATGTACGTTGGTGTGTATTTCAGAAGCCACCTGACATCATTGAACTTTCGAAGACGAGGTAGGTGGACAGACTCTTTATTCTCAATAGAGGTTGACACACTCTTTATAGAGACCCCATGTCAGTTATTTCGCGTCTCCCATATTTCTCACCGAATTTGTGTCCACTTTTTTTTTTTTCTCGTCGCTAATCGTTATTCGAGGCAGTCATAACCCCGGGCGGGAGGGCTCTGGCCGCAGGCAACGGCAGGAACGGCGCCCTCGGAAACAGCACGAACATGAACAGCTTCCTTTTCACGGTACGGGCCGCGTTTGGGCGTGTCTGACTATAAGCCGCCGGCTAATTATTAGACTTGGTTGGCTAAATATTATAGTTGGTTGTTATTAGACTTCGTTGGCTAAATATTATAGTTGGCTGGGTGCGGTCATTTGCGGAGTTCTTCGTCTTTGTACGTATCTGATTCGCGCCTTTTGTGGTGCGACGTTACTTTTTTTTGTAGATAACGTACTAAATCGGTTGGTTTGCTTAGATCGCCACGCACCTATTATGTAGCCGTAAAGCCCATTCAGCTCACGGCCCTACTTGGTCAGGCTAGTACCGATCGACGCGAGAACCTTTGCAGGGACAAACGGAAGAAAACCGAATTTCGCCTGAAACCTCTTGTATTCCATGAGAACTCCTCCGAGGTGTAGACCGTCTGATACGTCTGGACGATCGAGTTGTGCACCCGTTGATTTTTTTTTCGCTGAATCGGTTGGGGGGTCTGGACGCTCTTTAGTTGCTGTCGCCTCCTCTATTGCATGCAACTTACCATATCACGTGTTCTTCGCGAACACGACCATAATGTTTGGCTAAGGGGGGAAGGCAGCCACGACGAGAGCGACAGCCTTGTATTACACACCTCTGAGGGTCTACTCGATCGCGAATTTGACACGACCTTTGATCAGGTGGCATCAACATCGGTTCTTGCCCCACGCTCGCGACGCAGTCCCGTACGGGGCAGTCGAGGCTAGCCGCCGCGGCTAGCCGCGGGTAGCGGATGGCGGTATCGGCGACTGGCCTTCCCCTTACTGTGTCTCAGGAGGGTCTCGTG
Source organism: Saccharina japonica (assembly GCA_008828725.1). Classification (NCBI taxonomy): domain Eukaryota; class Phaeophyceae; order Laminariales; family Laminariaceae; genus Saccharina; species Saccharina japonica. The sequence continues at coordinate 343,105 of MEHQ01004440.1, read as the reverse complement.
TTATAATGCACGCTTGTTTTGCGCGTGTTGTTTCTGCCGAATCGCTCCGTGCACATTCCTCGCGAAACGTCGTTCCATCTCATGTGCTACCGCTGCTGCAGGAAGTAGACCTGCGTTGGGGCCGGTTTCCAGGTCGTATTCCCGTCGCTGCTGTGGCTTGCGGGCACCAGCACACCCTCTTCCTTACTGCGGTGGGCACGGTACATTCTTGCGGGGAGAAAACGCGGTGAAATTGACACCGGTTTCTGCTGTGAACCCCCCCGCTCCCCCTACTCTCCGTCGGCTGGCGATTTTTATCGGACAGTGTGGCTGGAAACACGACCACTGCTATGTATAATGGTGGACTTTCGCATGAACTCCGCGAAAAAAGGTTTTTGGGCGAGTCAGTTGCACGTACAATAGTAACCAAAGGTTCTGTCCGCCCTTGGTGTTGCTATTGATCCCAACAGGCTGGACAGATGGAAGGCGCCTTACTCTACTGTGTCCCCCCGCTCTCCGCCTATCGAAACCCGCTCTTTACCAACTCCGACCGGGCAGACTCGGAGAGTACGGCCGCCTGGGCCACGGCGACGAGCACAGCCTCTCCCGTCCTGCCCTGATAGAGTCACTTGCGACCGAGAGGATAACGCAGGTCGCCGCAGGAGCAGCCCACTCTGTGGCTGTAACGTGGGAAGGGGAAGCGTTCACATGGGGCTGGGGTTTCACGGGCGCGCTCGGGCACGGCAACGAGATAGACTGCTTGAAGCCTACCCGAGTGTTCCTCCCTGACGATGCGGGCCCTCGGGATACCTCCGGCGCTGCTGGCACGCAGCGGGATACACATTCTACTCTTGGCGCGGATGATTCCACTGGGGAGGTGGTCGGGTGTGCCCAGATTGAACGGGTCACATGCGCGGCGGCAGCTAAAAATCGCACGGTGTTGGGCACGAGCCGTGGGCGGGTGCTGAACAGCGTCCATGTCGGGCTTCCAACCGTCTCCGGCGCTGGTTTCGTCGAGTTCGGTCGCCTACCCGAAGGTTTGCGACTCTGGCGGGTCGAGACGTCCTTTCTTGCGTGGCCCAACCTCACGTTCGCGATAGACTCTGCTGGGCACGCACACACATTTGCGGATGGCACGGGGAACCTGCGGGTGTCATTTTTTTCTACCCTAGCTGACGAAGGATGCAATAGTTGCGGCGATGGCATGAGCCTGGGCAGTGGAGGGAAAGACGGCGAGATCGTCGACCGCGGCCAAGATTGTGGACAGGAAGGGGCCGCCCTACACCCCGTTTCAGCGGCGCCTTTGAGGTCGCCGGTGTCCGTCGTTAAGTGTCACTCCGTGTTCGTTTCGCCGAGCAAATCTGTCGGAGAGGACAACCACTTGTCGTTCGTCCCTGACGGCGTTCGAGGGTGGGGACCGACCAGTACCGTTGTGGTTGTCTCAGACAACGGATCTCTGATGACGAGTGCTTCAAAATGGGGTGGGATGCACGAGCTGCACAGACGAAGAAACGACGGCGTGGTGTGTGCTGCTGTAGGCCTCAACCAAAGCGAACCCAGCGGTCTTCTCGTGGTCGATGGCGGGGCTTCACTTCTGACGTGGGGCAACGCGATTTCTGGACAGGTGAGACGGCGGCGGTGGTGTGATGATGATGCTTCCATCTGTACATGACCAATTTTCTGGCACGTCCTCCGTTGTGTGAATTCGACCATTTGCTGGTTGTTGGCATTGCTGTTTCCATACGCTACCCGCTGCTGCCGGTGGTAGGGCATACCCCTTCACCTCATGTCCATGCGGGGGCATTCGATTGTTTGTTCCATAGCTGCGTGTACACGCGATTCTAGACCACGTCGCTCCCCCCGTCCTCCCCTCGCTTCCGACGCCTACTTGTCTTTCCGCATGCGAATAGCTCGGCCACGGCCACCCCCAGCCTGTGCCAACCCCGACCGTGGTGAACAGCGCGTTCGTTCTAGGCAGCACACTTTCCACAAGGAACGGGACTCGTTCCTCGAATGTCCGAGTCTCGCTAGCGGACAACGATCGAAACATCAGACCTTCTGTGGCGAACAGTGGCGGCGGAAAGGAGGCGGGGAAACGGCCACATCGAGAAGTATGTCTACTCGCGCTTGTCGACGCCGCTGCAGACGAGCGAGATGCAAGAGAAGAACCGCTGGACGTGTAGGGTGAGCACCAACAACCTTTTCAAGATGATATTTTCCTCGTCATCGTGACGCCGTAGGATTGGTCATGTATACATGACGACGTGAGCGACCCCCCACCCCCCCCACCCCCTCCCGTGCTAACATTCACCGTGAAGCCCTGAGGAAGTACCGCGTGCGCTCCTCGTCTGTCCCCTCGGTGCTGAAGAGGAGGTAGCGGTATCGAGGGTCTCCGCCGCCTGCCCTTCATTTTCTCACGCCTCCTTTGCTCCCAGCGGAAGTCTAATGCTCGACTTCACTGGTCGCTCGTGCTTGCGTCTGTGAGAGGCGCGGGTACAGCGGATAGCGGTGTGTGTTTGCTATTTGCTCGGGATTGGGGGAGACCAAGGGGTCCCCGAGCGCGTGCGGTAGCAGATTGTCTTGGGACGCATCGATACGTGCGTGCGAGCCTCATCGACGGTGACGCCTCCAAAGGGAGTTCCGCTTCTTCTCGACAGGAATGAATCGGCCATCGGAACCACCCCACGTACTCTTGAATATTTTAGATCGGCGTGCTTGTTCGAAGTGCATGTTTAGTGCCTCGCTGAAGTGTGCTACGTATGCCCTGCATGCAGCACTTGAGCAGGTACGCCTTCCTTTTGTGCCACCACCCGAGCTTCCCGTCCCGTCTGAACCTTCTTCCATCGGTGCTGTGTCACGGCAACATCCCGCGAGGTGTCGTTAGCTGACCAGACCACAACTCGACCTTTTGTTTTTTGTTTTACTCCTCGGGTGGATTGGTGAAAATATACGTAGCTTGAGCTCGACCGTTTTGTTCATCCGCACTGACTATCGATGTTGCATATGGCCGTCGCACCCACAGGAGCAACGATGAACGGCCGCGAATGCTTTTGGTCAGCTGATTCTAGCGGTTCCACGCCGGTACTCCCAGCGCTCCACAGACTCCAGCTGAGGGAATACCACCATCCTGCGTAGTCGGAAAACTTCATCGGCGATCAGTAGCGAAAAGCAGTTCGTGCCCGCAGTTTTCTGATTGGTCAATTTGGGACATGGCTTTAATTATCCGGAATCCTGTGCATGCTGCATAATAGACGAATGAGTCCAATGGGATGCGTGCCTCGGAACCTTGTCCTCGAAGCTATCTGTTTCGAATGGATGGGGCAACAGCAGCCGTCGTCCACATTCCCGTCCACCCAATGGGTCTAGGGGGGCAGCCGTGCAGTCACTAGGGCGGTGTACGTAGCCTAGTGCTTTATTTTTGGTGAGATATAGGAGCCTGATCGATTTTTCCACTTCACGCATCCCTTGAAGACTTCGGCCAGCGTCGATGGGAGAACCGCGCTGAAGGTGCCTTCTGTACCAGGTGTCAAACAGCAAACAAAGCGAGTGTGCGCGATTTGACGCAATTCGACTATTGTTGACATGGCTCGGCCAAATGCGCTACAAAACCAGAGACGTAGAATCGAATCGGTAGGCTGGAGACAAGGGGGGGGGGTAGGCTGGAGACAAGGGGGGGGGGTTGTGGCCTCGGGTACGAGTATGGAACTGAACGATGTTATGATTGCTATACTTTACATTCATGACTTGTGCAGCAGGGAACGTGGGATTTAGTAAACACTGAACTGCAACCACCGTAGAGCTGGTTCGCAACATGTCTGATCGGTACATGCTAGACAACGATTATTATTCTGCAGTTGAGAGATACCGGTAAGCAAGCGTGGTGGCGCCATTTTGCGCTGGACCATATGCCGGTTGCGCGGGGTAACAGGCATGACCAAGATGTTGTGAGGGCGGGGTAGCCAGTTGCGTCTCGTCGGCCAACAATATGATCAACAGTATGGATACGGCTTTCCCTTAGTTGTTGCTGGATCCTGTTATAAAGCTGGCCGGCTGCAAGAGCTGTGCTAGAGGGAGGGGAGCTGCCGGTTCTAAATTTATCATGGGGCACGGTCGCAGACGGCGGCCGGTTTGGCAATAATGTCATTGCTTGTCAAGTCTACCGGTGAAAGCCTTGCTATCAGTGTTGCCCCCGGGCGTGTACATATCACTTGTTTAGCCGTTAGGGCCTGCTCACTGCACCCTGCCGTTGAAGTGCAGGGGCACGTTTTGGTGCAAGTTGGTTGGGTGTACTTATCCAAAATCAAATATCACACGTTTTACAGCACTCAGTGTTGTATTGGAGTATTATACGTACCTGAGTGGCTATTCAGACTGCGCGTATTGTTTTTTTGTTTTAGTAAAAAGGAACATCTACAGATAGTCCGTAGCTCGTAGGGTATGTCTAAAGATGCTGCTGCCTTATTCGCCCTGAGTACAGGACAATCACTTTTGTTTTAAACGGGTGTTACCTTCACGGAATGGCTTACTTGCGTGACTGGCAACACACGTGTCAAAAGTTTTAGCCGCACGCGTAGCGCCGACTGTGCACCACGTTGTACTGGGTGATGGGCTGTACGTTGTGCCTGTGCGGCGAGTCGCGGCGTGATACTAAGACCGGCTGAGCGGCGAATATTCAGCCTCGCAAAAGGGCACAGCTCTGATTGACGGGTGGCTTATATATACCGTGATGATATGGAAAGCCATATATCCATGACGTTTTCGTCGTGAGCGTTGCATTGGCAGCCTATAGAGGACATTGTGTTCCGTATAAATATCACGTCGACCGTTCGTGGTTTTTATCGATAGCAGTCAAAGTTTCTGAGTGTGTGAAAGAGATTCGGCTCAATCTTGGCAAACTATTTTCGAGGAACCGCGGCAAGAGAAGTCCGGTAGGCGTGGTACAGCTAGAGCTTTGGTACTTCCTGACCATCGCAAATATTTTCAAACCTTGCGTTAAAAGTAAGCTCCGGTAGGGAGTACCGGCACGTGGTGTTGAAACGAAGAAGTCCCTACCCGCGAGGGGTGTAGTCATATTCTTACGAAACAAATTGGACACCGAAGACAAAAGCATTTTCTCTTCGTGTGGTGCCAATGCACACCTGGCGGTGTACCAAACCAGGTCAGCACCGCGGCTAAAGCAGTCGGCGACGAGTAGAAAATGTCCATGTAGAGTTTCGAGTGGGTAGATTCTGGTAGATGTTTATCTGATGGGCACATAAATATATAGGAGATGAACTAAAGTGGTGCGTCTCAGCAGAACTGATTAGCAAGATGTCAACTTTTGAAAACCTGTTTGACGGCAAATCTTAGTCTGCAGTTCAGACATAGCGCGTTATGTTCGCAGGTGGAGGTGTCTAACATAGCGCTGGATTCTGTCTGCTCTGGGCATAGAGGGCAAGGCCAAAATACTTCGAGGTCTTTAGATATTAATAGTTAGTCCTGTTTTGGTCTCCATGGTGACCCACCTGCAGCTGGAAATGCATACATTGTAACCTGCGCCAAGGATCCCACCGGGACCTGATCCCAGTTGGTACTCCGCTCCCGCCCACAAGGTGCAGGAATAAAATAAGCCTTCCACCGCGCCTGATCCTATTTGGTACCCTGCTCCCGCCCACGGGGTGCAGAAATGAAATTAGCCCCCCGCAGGAGTCGCTGGAGGCCTACCAAGCAACGTGATCCCATCCAGACGCTACTCGTACGTCGTGGAAGTAGATGGAAGTACTGTACCAGGTAGTCTACACGAATAAGTAGATACAAAAGTAGATGGAAATCGGTGGAAGGAAACTGCAAGCTCATGGTCAATCAAGCCGTGGCTGGGTCGAGCCTGGCAAGCTGCATGCAGCGGCTTGCCATGGAGCCGCCGTGGGGTTTGCCATTGAGCGTGGGGATCGCCGTGGCGCTTGCCGTGGCAGCCGTGCCGTGGATCGCCATAACATGCCATAACATGCCATGGCACTGTCGTGGGCACACTGCCGCCAAAAACTAAAATAATAATGTACATCCAATCACGCACCGAAATCAATTCAACACAGCGTTTCATATCAGGGCCCGTTTTAACGAAGAAGAAAAAAAATTAATTTGGAAAAAAATATTCAAATCCGCTTTTCATTGGTCAACACACGCACCAGCACCAAAGATTAGGATCTTGGGGCATAATATTTGGTGCTGGTGCGTGTGTTGACCAATGAAAAGCGGATTTGAATTTTATTTTTTCCAAATTGAATTTATTATATACTCGTTAATTCGGGCCCTCAGGATGGAAACGGATGAGCCCTTGTTCTAATATTGGAGTTCGTATGGAACAGACGACGTTCTAGTAAGAACAAATTCCCATTTTCTTGACGCACACGACGTCATAGCACTCGCTTGCCCGATATTACAAAAAACAAAATGGCAAACACTTTCGTGTGCATGCGACCAATCGGATTGGTCAGTTCGAAAAATCGTCAAGGACGAACACCGAACATTACAAAATTGCATTAGTTGTTGTTGTGTCCCCCCAGCCAAGCATCATCGGCGCGGCAACTTCATCTCGACCGCCTGTTTCTTTCACCGGCACTCCCCCAATAACGTCGTTTGTGCAACGCGTCTCCTGACACCGCCTCCGCGGCCGGTGCCCCAGCAATGCTTACCCTCACCCCCAGTGGGACACTTCTCTGTTGAACTACATCTTAGCAATAATACTATTGTATGAAACTATTATATGAGCGCATACTACACGCGGTGAAACCAACACTCCCTCCACCAGAATCGAGAATGAAACAAAAAAAAACGCACCGCTACCCCCTCTACCTCCCCTCCCCCCCCCCCCCCCCCCCTGGAACCATGTACTAGAACATGAAATTCCTAACCTTTGTTGGGCATAATAAAGAAACATGGGCAACATGCAAAAAAAAAACTTTCTCAACAACAGCAGTAAGAACAACTTTAATGATGATGGGACACGACGCTCTAGTCGGCACAGCATCCCGAACTTGGCCTCACACCTCACCGACGATGATGCCGAAGGGTGCGCGTGCTACGACACACCGCGACACATTTCGCTAGGGTGCACTGTGCCTGTTTCTGCCTCGGGGTTTACACCCGCCGTTGCCGGCCCGCGCGCTATCTCATTGCCGATCTCCCCACCACGTCCGGTTAGGATCGGGTTGATGCGTCCATACACATGGGCCAGACCTACAGCAGAACATCCGCACAGCAGTCACATCTCTACCCGACCCTTGCGCCCGATCGTCACCGCGAAATAAAAGCGACGGCGGAAACGCTACTGTCCAGGCACCGTGTATGCCGTCTCTACCCGACCCTTGCGCTCGATCGTCACCGCGAAATAAAAAAGACGGCGGAAACGCTACTTTCCAGACACCGTAGTGCGTGCCGATTGCAGGGTCGCACCTTCTGCCCACTCCGGCTACTATTTTCACTACTTCCCCATCGGGCAAAATACAGGAAAAAACACTCGAACAGCCTATCGTCTAGCATTCCTATAATTACAGCAGCAAAAAAGTGGTCGTTTTCGGCCCGGCACTCCTCCGTTACCAAAACGCGCACACGTTCGCAGCAGACCAGAGAGCAACTCACGGCGAGGCAACCCTGACCTCCAGTAAACCCACACACCCGTCCCCGACTCCCGCGTGCCCTGCGACGCCCCCGTGGAAAACCGCCTGCGCTAGTCCCCGTCCTAAACCATCTGCCGTTCCCCCCCGATACGACAGCCTCGAGAACCCCCGAAGAAGGGATTGCGTCGAATAACCCAGCCTCACATCAACAAATCTCCTGATAAGGAGGCTTTTCGACATATCTCCTGATATGGAGGCTTTTCGATAAATCTCCCGATATGGAGGCTTTTCGACAAATCTCCTGGTATGGAGGCTTTTCGACAACTCTCCCGATAGGGAGGCTTTTCAACAAACCTCCCGATATGGAGGCTTTTCGACAAATCTCCCGATGTGGAGGCTTTTCGACAAATCACCCGAGAACCAGACTGCTGTTCCCTCCGGGTCCCTGACGGACAGGGGGCGCGTATGTCGACCCTTCGGTGCTGTGCCCGCCCAGGCTTAGCGTGTCGGCCATCTGCTCCGATAACTCGGCGACCGCAGGTTCAGTCGTGTCCAGGCTGCCGAACAGCGCCACCGATGCTACGCTCAGCCCCTGAAGCGGAACAAGCACAGCAAGCAGCAACTCGTTAAAGGACCTCCGCGCGTGGAAAACAAATAAACCCGGAAAAACGAGTGACGCCCGACGCCGTTTCCGACTATTCCTCGCGTTTATGAGGGCCAAACACCTGAAAATAGGGAACAAACTAGTTGCCATGGAAAGTAAGGGGATTGACCTCTACAAATTGAATATATAGGGAACTACCAGTATAGAACATTTGAACATAGGAATGGATAAAATGGCAATTAGAAGCTACAGGGACGCTCGTCCCTTGCTCAAGCGAAAACAAAAAAAAAGGAAAAGGCAGCACATTCGTTGCTACTTGTATGGCATCTGCGCTCGGCACCGGCGTGCCGCGTTATGCTATATAGATCTCTGCAAACTGAAAAAAAACATACAGCGACAAACGTAAAATACGAGTATTATACCTGGTACAGTTTACAGCTATTTTCCCATTCAGCAAGAAAACAAATTCAAACACGATAATATTTATAAATACCAGGGTATTCCTTTTTTTGATAAAATCGGGGTGTTTGTTCGACGCAACAGCGGCGCCTCAAGGTGGTCGACGCAAGACTCTCCCTGACACAACAAATAACCTGTTCAGAATTCAGAAGTGCACCAGCATTTTGGGGACGACGTATTTACACTTGTAACTGAAGTTGCATGTTTTTTATTAACAGCAACGATTTGGTTATAACTCCTTCAGGAGTGCAGTCCCGTTTCGGTAACAAATTACTTGGAAATAGAGTCAGACGTATGCTTACGTGCAGTGCATCAGTAAAAGGGCTTTACTGGACAGACAAGACGCCATCTAGTAATACAACACCACAGCGCAAAAGCCGCCCTATATAGACACGTAAACCCTACGTACAAGACATAATACACCAAACAGCACCGCGAAGAAGCTGCCCTAGTTACGTACAAAGGCACAGCGCAAAAGCCTCAGCTTACACATACAAAACCCCACCTGCGAACTTGCACCACCTCACCACACCACTCACAACAGCAGTTCAACGAAAAGCCAAGCTACATGTGCAACTCCCACCTGCGAGCGGAGACTCTGGAGCATGGCGGCCTTATCCGCGTTCCCCATGCCCGCGCCCCCCTTAACCTCCTCGACGGTCTGCCTCCCATCGCCCCGCGTGGCCAGGACCCGCCTCGAGGTGGTGTTGGCCAGCGCCCCAGTTCCGCCAGGAAGGTGCCACGCGTTCCTGCAACAACAGCCCGTGCGTCGGAGCCATCGTCAAAATTGTAAATGACGAATTGTTAACTTTAACTTTTTTCACATCTCGGGTCTGGCGCGGCGACACCACACGCGGCGGTGGCAGGAGGTGATATAAACTGTCAACACCTGAGACAGACCATTCAAATAATTATTACTTTGATGGTCTAGATCTTTCAGGACAGATGATCTGTGTGATCTGTATGATACAGCTCATGTTGCCGGGTGAGAGCCGTGCAGTCTGCATGGTCTAGCGCATGTTTCCTGGGCTTGATCTGTACTACGCATACCCTGCACTGACGCATGCTACGGTAGAGATGCACCATACTTTTGCCTCATAAGGGTGGTCACTTGAGGAGCTCTATACCCCGACCCAAAAACTGATAAAGTGGATGGGAATTAAAGTGCTACGTACCCAATGAACAATCCCATGGCCAAGTAAAAAATGACAAATATTGCAACACGAGAATGGAAAGTCCAAAGACTTTGGGTTAAGGAGCCTTTAATAGGTCATTCCGAAAACGTTTCTGCCAAAAAAAGGTATACCTTCTACCTCTACCTCTATCGTAGCATGACTCCACTACCTCTCACAACGGCAGTGCGAGGGACTAGATGATCTAGATCATGATCTATCTGTAGATGATCTGTACGAGGTGTGACACTGTTGGAGGCCCGGCCTGGCCTGGCCTTCCGATAATAACGGTAGGTGCTCGTTGGTAGCAACTGCGTGTTCGTTTTCCACACATGAGCAGAGCACTACCTAGCCCAAGACGTACCAGGTAGAGGTTTAGGGCCATTGAAATATTCACCATGTACCGTGAAGACCACTCTCGGGCGTGGCGTCGTATATATGTCGCCTAAACCCATTTACTAATACGGAGGGCCATAGTGAATAGGACCAAACATTGTTGGTAAAAATAGGTGATGTAGGTTTCTGAGCTTATCGTAGGTCCTATTTACTATAGTCCCCCGTGATAGTGCTCTGCCTCTAATTCCAAGTAATCTGTCCCCAAAACCGGGAGTGCAGTCCTAAAGGTGCCTAAAAGGGGTAAGACACACAAAAAAAATCAGGAAAAAATCAGGAAATACCCGCGGGTGAGGGCGAGGCTTAGGAACACCCGGCACGTTCTCGCGTCATCCCGATTGTATGCGCGGAGGTATAATAGGTCGACGTGCTGGATGCCTCGGTGTGCGGCGTCGCGCGTGCGATGACGCTCCCGGCCGGAATAACCAGAGAAACATCCGGAAACGAAGTAACGCAGTAGCAAGCGATATCTCAGCAAGTAACGCAGTAATGTCAACATATACCGCTTGCCACTGCTGCATTACTTCCTCCCGGAGGTTTCTTCTCTGGTTATTCAGGTACCAGGTGTATCGCTGCGGGCGCTAGCATGAGATTCTACCGCCACAGCAGTAGTAATCAACTCACCCACGCGCGTACTGTCAATAGTGTGTACACCCACACAAGCGCGAACGCCTGTCCGCGCGCGGAAATCGCCCCGAAACAACTGAACAAAATCTCCACAACCAGGCGCCCCCTTCCAAGCATTAGAACATCGTCAGGAAGGGGCACGCACACAGAAAAACGCCTCATTTTCAACAATGGAGAACCTCGGACAGATAATCTATTCCCACTTGATCATGGAGGACCTGAGTAAATAGGACCAAAAATTGTAAGTAAAAAAAGGGATATATGTAGGTTTTTGTGTGTACCACAGGTCCTATTTACTATGGTCCTCTGTAATAGATCTTGCAAGGCAGATATATCCCCGATATTGTATGATCTGTACGATCTGTATGATCTGTACGAGACACATGCAACGGCGGTAGTAGAGGTGCACGGTGATTTTTCCAAGGGAGTGGTTCGTGGTCACTTGAGGACCTCTATACCTCGCCCGAAAAAACTGTTTTTCGGGGGGGGAAACAAAAGCTACCCGATGAACTATCACGCAAAAAAAAAAAAATACGAAAAAATAGTTGCAACGATTGTGGGTAATAACCCCTTAAGAAGTGGTCCCACGTATTTGGGGACAAAATACTTGGAATTAGTGTGGGATAATGTTTTCAGTTCTGAATGGGTTAACCCTTTTACTGTAGTACTGCACTGTACTGTAGTACTGCACTGTACAGAAACCAATATTTCAGTCTAATTCCAAGTGTTTTGTCCCCACATCGGGACTGCAGTTCCTAAAGGGTTAACCCATATAGGACTGGAGTCCCGTTTTGGGGACAAACCACTCTAATTCTAAGTAATGTGTCCCCAAAACGGGACTCCAGTCCTATAAGGGTTAAGGAGCCTTTAATAGGTCATTCAGAAAACACTTCAGCCAAAAAAAGGTATACCTCTTCTACCTCTATCGTAGCACGCGTGATGATCTGTATGATCTGTATGCTCTAGCTCATGTTGCCGGGTGGGAATCGTACAATCTGTACGATCTAGCACCTGTTTCCTGGGTTGGATCTGTACTATGTATGCAGACGATCGAGCCGACAGGAAAACGCCTCGTTATCTTTCAACATTTGAGAGGACAACGGCGTAGTTTTGCCACAAACTCGTACCGTATGACAATTTCATACCGGTCTTACTCGGTTGAACAAAATCGACATCGTCCGCGTGGGAACTGCAGCGCGAAAAAAAAAACATAGCGCCGGGATAATTTAAAACAGCACCACTCGTACGAAAATAAATAAATAAAATATCTGGTAGCAACCTCCTCACCTCATCATGAGCTCGAACTCGTCGTCGTCCGTCATGCTCGCCGAAAGCATGGCGTAGTAGCGGCACCACTCCTCCGGCGTCACCTGCATTTCGACCACGAAAACAAAAGCGGCTTGAGCCTGGCTTCACACTCATGCGCTTGTCCCTTGGGGTGTGCGTACGTACGTACGTACGTACTCAACTGCTGGGTGGTCGGATGGGGATATTTACCTCATGATTTCGCTCTTGTGTGTACGCTTTGTACACTGTTCGTTCAATGGAACTTTTGGATTTGATGGGGCCTCCTGCCCTGGCCCGTGGCCCCGCCCACACATCGTCGTACTGTATTAATACTCCACCCCTCGGACAGATAAGATAGAGCATTCCCTAGGGCTGGGCCCTGGCTGACTCAGTCAGTAGCGATTACACCGTCGTCAAAATCGATCAGTATACTGGATTGCAGCAGTATACTGTCTCTCCTGTCTCCCTCGCTCCTCCCGGAACGCATTCGGTGGGTTTCCGTACTATTAATACGATTAAGATGGTGTGTTTAATAGACGTACGTAGTGTAAAAAAAACTACTGCCGAATATACTGGTTGGGTTAATCAGTAGATTACTACTGTCAGTAGACTACTACTGCCAGCACATACTGTGCCAGTGCCCAGGCCTGTCATTCTCACTTCATGATCTAGATCTTTCGAGGCAGATCTATTGCCATTCTTGTATAACCTCATTTTTCCGGGTGGCACCCATTCATTCTACATTATCTATGATAGCACATGTTTCCGGGGTAGGATATACCAGGTATACGTTAATGTTTAATGTGCAGATCTTGCACAACCTCTCACAGCGGCAGGTGAGGAGCGAGATTCTCCCGATCATGATATATCTGTAGATGATCTAGATCATGCTCTATCGGTAGATTATCAAGATCACGATATATCTGTAGATAATCTAAATGGTGATCTATCTGTAGATGATCCAGATCATGACATATCTGTAGATGATCCAGATCATGATATATCTGTAGACGATCTAGATCATGATCTATCTGTAGATGATCCAGATCATGATATATCTGTAGATGATCTAGATCATGATCTATCTGTAGATGATCCAGATCATGATATATCTGTAGATGATCTACTGTAGATCATGATCCATCCGTAGACGATCTACAGTAGATCATGATCTATCTGTAGATGATCTGTCTGTCCGAGGTGTGCATTTTTTCAGCCCTCACTGGCCACAGGCCTGGTGCTGTCTTGTCTCGTCCAAAATAACTTCAGGCATATTCAGCGAGCATGAGCAATCTGACTCAACAACGCTGGCGACTGTGGGAACTCAGGTACAACAAAGCGTCTGCTTTCCTCTGCACCGGTCGCAGCCGGAGACTCTTTCCTGATTCACGATCACCCTGGCGAAAAACAATCGCCTACGTATGACATACGAGTATGGCGGTGCCTGTCGCCCGGCAGGAGAAAAACATGGAATGGGTCGACAATAACCACCTCCACAGCAGCAGCGCCGCTAGTGCTCATCAAGCTACTGCAGTATGAGTATTCCCCCGGTGCAATACGAGGTCGTGCAAAAAACAAATCAAACGTTTCGGTAGAAACAACTTCAGCCGCGAAGTCTCAAATAACAACAACTTCAGCGCCATGGTGTAGCAACGAGGACGCACAATCCCTGTGTTCAGCATATATTGCTCCGGAGAAAAAACCTTGAAAAAAAAAACAGAGCAGCGGCAACAACAGCAGCAACTCCCAACACCAACACCCGCAGCACGTATACGAAGCACCATCTTGTCACGTTACCTTGCCGTCCTTAACCTCCCCCTCGAAGGTACTTATGAACTCCTCCATCACTTCTTCCTCCGTGCGCCTCTTGCTCATCACGCCTGGGTGGTGCGAAGCGTCGTAGGCTCCCTGCAACAAATACACAGACAAAAAACAGCAGAGCACAATCATGATGATGAGTGTCCGCTGTGTAAAAACACCAGAAAGCCCCACGGGCATTGTACGTAGTCGTTGGGCTTCCGCTGAGCAGCCAACAGCCAGAAACGGCTGGAAGCGGCAAAAGCGGTCGAGCTTCGAGCACAAACATCGACTCAACGACAACGATACCCCCACTAGACAATTAATGGTAACAGGTATGATGCAACACTCCAAAACAGCAGGTATTGTACTACATGTAGTTGTGCTACCACTTACAGTTGACAGCAGTCAGCAGGGACTGGAGGCGCCAAACGTGGTCAAGCTACGATGCGAGCGCAAACATCCAAGTAAAGATAACTGGAAAACCATCGACCGCTGGCATTCAAGGTAGCTTGCCACTGAATGCTTGCCACTGACTGAAAAGGTACACTATTTGTAGCTTCGCTGTGGGTTCGACTGTGTATTATGGAAACGGCAGCAGCAACGCAGCAGCAGCAGTACGAGCGCAACTGTAGCAGCAAAAACGCAACCACAGCAACAGTTCAGCAGTTGCACGAATAAGGCAGCTAAAAATCAGCAGCGGCAATACAGCAGCAATACCACCGCGAACACAGCGGCAGTAACACAGCGGCAGTAACACGGCTAATGGCACCAGCGACACAACAGCACTAGCAACAGCAGTAGCACGGCATCGGCGGGACAACAGCAGCAACCACAACAGCTCAGAGCAACACAGCAACTCAACAGTAGCGGCAACACAGCAACAGCAGCGGCACAGCAGCAGTCACACAACACCAGCAACTACAACAGGCACACGCAACACAGCAGCAACGGCAGCAGTAAAAACAACTGAGCAGCAGGTGCAGCAAACAGCGGCAACTCAACAAAAGCAGCAGCACAGCAACAAAACACAGCAGCAACGCAGCAGCAATACCACATCAACAATAACATATATAGAAGCAATCGTCTACAGCAGCAGCTATATACCAGTAGCAGCAGCACAATAGAGGCAACATGCCAGATAGCACCAGCAGTAGCAGCAACGACAACTTAGCAGCAGCAGGCCAAGGCATCCGACAACAACTCAAAATAACGAGGCCATCGAATAACTTGCAGCTCTTGACGCAGACCCCTCACGACTTCGTAAAGAGGGGTAGTTGCGAGAAAACGTACCTTGAGGTCTTGTGAGTCAATAGCGCCATTCTTGTTCTTGTCCATGGCCTCAAAGGCTTGCAGGATCACCTGGGACCGCCTTTCGTTCACTTCTCCGCGTACAGCGAACAAGAACTCGTCGTAGCTGATATCAGCCAAAAAACGAAACCGAGCGGAACACGGAATAGCAACTCAGGCATGACAAGGCAAGGCATGGCAAGGCATGGTCAGGCAACACAACACAACACAAGGCAACAAGGCAACAAGGCAAACCAAGCCAGGCAAGGCAAGGCAAGGCAAGGCATATCAAACCAAGCCAACCCAAACCCGGGTCAATCGAACCGTGCGCTCACTTGATGGCGCCCGAGCGGTCCGTGTCGAAGTGCTCAAACACGTTCTTCAGCTCGTCCTCGATCCACCCCATATGCGCGTCGCGCATGCACACCTATATAGCATGTCACCAACCCAAACAAAATACAGTCGGGCAAGCAGGCACAAGCAGGCAGGCAAGGCAGACAAACAGACAGACAGACAGACAGACAGACAGACAGACAGACAGACAGACAGACAGACAGACAGACAGACAGACAAACAGACAGACAGACAGACAGACAGACAGACAGACAGACAGACAGACAGACAGACAGACAGACAGACAGACATACAGACATACAGACATACAGACATACAGACATACAGACAGACAGACAGACAAACAGAAAGACAGAGAGACAGGCAGAAAGACATTCAGGACGACAGACAGACAGACAGACGGACGGATAAAAAGCCTCCCCGAAAATACATACAATTACGTCCCTAAATATAAACACCGTTCGTACAATAATATGTGATCCAAATGGTGCTTATAATTAGGTACAGATTGGTAAGGTACCTGGTATCTGGTACTCGATCGATAAGAACTACTGTAAAACGAATAATATCGACAACCGCAGCTCCGCCTGATCCGTTGCTGCCGCTGTTGCTTCTCTGCTCTTGTCACCACGCCACCCCACTGCCGAGCTTCCCTGCCGACCTCCTATCATGCCACCGGCCTGGCGCACACCGAACGTCCCCTAGCATCCGATACCTGCAAGAACACCTACATAACCACGACACAAGCATCTGGAAATACACCTACCAGGTACAAAACAGTAGAATATAGAACAAACCAAAAACTCGTTCGGGCTCTATGGTCGGTGCTACTTGCTCGGTGGCTACTTGTTTTTGCTCTATAGCTCTTCAAGAGATGCTTTATGCCCTTCGTTCGTGCTATACGTACGAGTAGTAGCTGGGACGAGGAACGAACGCCTGCTGTGTTTTCCGTCTTCAGCTTGCGACACCCCCGGGATTTCAAGTCGACCACAATCAATCCCGAGGGGGAGCCTTATATATACACAGTATATATGTGACCTCCCTTGAGTTCCACAGATAGATGTCAGATTGTGTTCCCCTCAAAACCCGTAGTTCGCGCGATGGAAGTATCCCACTCAGCTTGCAAACACGAGTTTCGACCAAATCCTCGATCTCACAGCTGTGTTTTTCTTAATTTTTCAATATACATACACGTCGTAGCACTACCCCGTGATCACCCGGGTGATGAAGATAACACACCCCCTCGAACGAATGCATTTATGAAGCAGCTTTTCTCGACAACGGGGGGGGGGGTGTGGAAACCCCAAGCGACGCGTTTGAAGAAAAATCTCCACGAAATATTTTTGAGGTCGCCATTTTCGTTGGGTGCGCGCGCGCGCCTTAAGGCATGTTTTGGGAAAACTGGTGCTCTCTTACTAATAGTATCACCCGTGTTTTGTCTTACAACAATAGTATCACCCGTGTGATACAGCTACAGCAGTACAGGACACCATAACAAGAAACAGGCTAACAAGAAAGCCAGGCTGACATTTAGAGGAAAATAAGAAATTCGAGAGTCGTCATCTTGAAAATAGTGTAGAAATCACTCCTTCTAAAAATAAGAAACCCAGCCTGGGCCAGCTTTCCTGTCTCTTTGTAGGTGTCCTGTACTACTTTAGTAATACTTCCAAGCATTATATATATACAGTAGCATGTACGATACCTGGAACTCATGGAAGCTGATGTCCCCTGAGTTGTCCTCATCCGATTGGCGGAACCGCCGGGCAAGTCCAAAGATACCCCTGAGGCGGAGATGACGGTCACACCCACACGCGATCCGGGCGTAATCGATTAGACTAGACTGCGTAATCCCTTGAGGACTTCAAGTTCATGGCAAAAAACTGTCGAAAGTAAGTGGTGGCAATTACATCCACCCACATACCCCCTTTTGTCTTGTGAGCTTTTTAGGGGAGGACAGGAAAAATAGCCGAAACCAATGGCAATTACAACCCTTAAGAGTTATTTCAGAGGAGGAAAGAGAAACTTGTGTGAACTAAATGGCAGTTACACCTCTTTGGATCTCTCTGTAGGGGAGAAAATAAATAAAGTGCCGAAAGTACACGACGGTTACAGAATCGGCCGAACGAAGCTGTTCCTTTGGGCTGCTGGGGTACGAGATATATAGTATTTACCCCAAGCAACGAAAGCAACGCGAGGATATGTACGAAACACGCGCATCATGCCGGTATGTTGTATATATGAAGTATACGTGTGTACTGATCACGCTCTTGCTATTGATTGGAGGTTCAGAAGGCTACACTTGTTGCGTTGTATATAGGTCGCTACAACTTAAAACAATAACAACAAAACGACACCAACAAATATACGCCCTGGTACTGTACATACCAGGTACAAAACAAGAGAGCCTACTACTTCCTGTAGTATCGAGGAATTACCAGCAAAAAATCAAGGCAACGCTAACACTGCATACATTTCGCGATTCAAAGTTTCCAGGGTTTTGCCTTAAATACTGGTGCACTATCAAGGGGTCAAACGAAAAAAAAACACATCAATCGTGTTTCCCGCTCCGCACGCACCCCCTCCCCAACCGGCAAGCTTCCCCCTCAACATCAAAACCTCAACACATAAAACACAGAGACGAATACCCGTACCCCCCAAAAAACACGCACACCAACAGCAAATACCAAGAGTAAACGCACCGCGAAGCGTAAAAGCCCCGAAAACAGACACCAAGAACAAACAACCCAGAAAAAAATAACCAACAAAAACACAAGCACACACAGGACACACAAACAAAACTATATAAACATATAACCTGGAAGCGTCATAAAAACCGCTCTCACCCCTAGTTACCCCTCCACCCCCACTCACTTTGCCCCATGCGCCTTCAGGGCAGTCTTCAGCCCGAAAAGGAGCGAGCTCAGGTCGCTCGGGACAGCCCGGGTCAGCTCAAAAACGCTCGACTTGCGCTTCGGGCCGAGGGAAAGGCTGCGCATAGGGCTGCAAGGTACAGCGGGGTTTGCCCTTTTAACTAGCGGCGTTTGTGCGGGAGGAGCGGGGCGCGAGCATGCAAGGCAAAGACGACGCGGGGGAGGGGAAGGGCGGGTGGGGGTGCTTTGAGCTATTATATATTTCAGCTGAAGGGCTGCCCGCTTGAGGCCTCTCGGGGTCTCCTGAGTTGCTGTGCTTGCACGATCAGAGCATTGCAGCACGTATCCGCGAAAAATCCGCTCGAAAATCCGTAATAGACGCGCGAGGGGGGGGGGGGGGAGTTGCTTGAGCCGTAAGTAAATACAGCTGAAGGACGGCCCGCTAAGCTCTCCGGATCTCCTGAGCTGCTGTTGATGGGTTTTTGCACGATGAGAACGCTGCAGCACTCATTCGCGGAAAACTCGCTCGCAGATCCGTAATCGGTCTCTGCACCATAATTTTCTTGCAAGCTGATTGTTTTGCTCACAACACAGCTGCTCATCGGGGAGTGCCTAAAAAATCAATGAACGGTTCCCCAACACGATCTGCTCGCCCGTTCACACCGACCTCACACCCACCACGTACGATTTCGCGAAACAAAGTGGCCAAATATTGACGAGATTGGAATGCCAGCCGGTATGGGGGCAGATCTTTGGACCCTTGGCAAAATCTTGCTCCCTCGTAACGAGTTCCCACAAGCGACCTCCACCCTCTCGAGCAACCAAGAACCGTACCAAAGCAACGCACACCCGACACGACCACAACCATAGACACCCTGCCCAAGCCAACCAGCCAACAACAAACCCAAACCACGCCCGTTATGAGGACGAGCAAAATGTTACAACCTCCAGACCTTTTCTCCCCCCATGACCCCAACCCCCGCCTCCACCCTTCCTGCCCTACACGACACAAAACCTCCAGATTACCCCTCCCAGCTCCTTACCCCACCCCGCCTCCAGCCTTTGCCTATCCCACTCCCACTCTACCCGGCGCCGGCCGACAACCCTCCTCCGCCCACCACCACCCTTTATACTTGACGCCGACACACAACTTCCAGACCCTCGCCGCCCCCCCCTCTCGCCCGCCTCCGCCCACCCCAAAACCAACCCGACGTCGACAAACAGCGGCACCACCCCTACTGTTCAACAGCAGCTGCACCTACTACGGAGGACCATAGTAAATAGAACCTACGGTATACACTAAAACCTATATATTTACCTATTTTTACTAACAATATTTGGTCCTATTTACTAGTGTTTACTATGGTCCCCCGTAATAAGACTTACCTGGTAGCCTATACATAAACAAAAAAAAAAAGCACACGATACGTAGCTGCCGCTATGTGCGAACGTTTCGCAACAAGGGTATTTGTAACTGTCGGCAACTCGTGTGCGTTCATCGGTCGGTCGCTTCAGCCATCTCGGCAGGGGTCCCTATTTTCGGCTCGTTGGCGCCGTGAAAATTAGAAACTCGAATTCGCTCATGATAAATACACCCCAGGTATACGGTACACCGTAGTAAAGCCGTTGCTAGGAACCCGCGCAGCAAGAAAATTCTACATAACTGCCGCCAACTTGTGCGCGTTATATATAGGAGGTTAATCTATGTCCCAAAAAACAAAAACAAAAAAGTCACCAAGTACTGATTTCATCTTTTTTCGGATATTTTTACACCGCAGTCGGTCGTATTCGTGTTTTTTTGTCAAGATGTTAGCGAATCTAAAAACGAAAATAGGCGCCCCCCAATTTTGTGGTGCTGATAAAAAAAATAGAAAACTCGCATTTGCCCGCCTTGAAATAAACATACAACACTCAATTGCATTGTGGCGACGAGTTAGTATGAGAACACCAATAAGAACATGCCACGCCTCTCCTAGTGCGAAAAAATAATATAGTTTCACCTGTGTACGAAGTCTTCTTCCCATCGCACATGGAGGCCATGTGGACGGCTCCGTGCGCCAGCTTAACGCTAAGCGGTGCCAAGTCCCCCGACGACACGGAGGAGAAGCGGAGCCCGTTCACCACGGGCACCTTCAAGCGAAGCGACAGCTCCATCAAGGTTTTCACAAGAGCTCCGCTTACCTGAGGGGGGGGGGTGGAGGGCCGGGGGGGGTACTCATTTTTTGCTTGCCTTGGTCATTTGACCATTGACCACGCATCGCTTTCGAGACGGAGCGGTGGAGAGCCGGGGGGGGTGTACTCATTAGCCGCATGTCATGCATGGCCGTAACCGTATGACCATAGACCCTTGCATCCCTACAGTGCCGGGACGGAGCACGTCGGGTTTCCACCGACCAGGCAGACGTTGCTTGCACCAAACGAAAGAAGCGTGAGGTGCACGTATTAGTAGCGACATAATATGGAGTTGTCCATCATCAACGTCATCCCTGGTAAGCAACGGAGGCCTTGCCGAGAAGTGTACGTAATACATTTGCCTACGACTATATATAGCAACAACACCATCCGTGGACACACAGCAGCAGCAGCAGGGTCAGGGACTGCCAACAATGGCAGTTTCATTGGTTGCCAACAGCGACAATGCCACTCATCATTGATTGGCAAACAAAAGCTGTAGTTGGTTGGCAGCATCAATAATGGTTGACCACAACAATGGTTAACAAAACAAAAAAATACAAAGGATGTAAACACGGCAGTGGCATTTTAGATAACACTACGATCAAGTACGGCCATGCATGACATGAGTACACCCCCCCCCCCCGCTCCCGCCACCCCAATATCTTTGGTGTATAAGCGTATCGCGTCACCCCGCCCCCCCCCCCAGAAAAGAATGCCTCTTTGTATGAGCGTATCGCATTATATACCTCCTTGGAGCACCAGTGAGTGCCTTCCACCAAAAATCCGATGGCCACGACCACCGAGACATCGGCACCCGGGTTGTCGACCAGGCATTGCACCGCAAAGGGCAGCTGAAAGGGGTCGAACACCTCGTACACCGTCGTCGTCGCGCCTATAGATAAAGGAGGCGTTAACAAACAAAACATTAAGGGACGGCACAGCAGTAGGCGCACAAGCGGCACATCTTATGCAACACGGCAGCACCAGCGGCACCAGCTTGAGTACGCTCGAGGCGCGTTATACCTATCAATGACATCGTTTTTAGCTTATGTATAACCGATGTACCAGGTATGGCGTGTAAGGCCTCCATCTCTGTATAGAGCCTCTGGAGCGCCGATAAGGTGGTCGCTTTCAACCCAGCAGCCTCGCACACCACACGGTAACCCGAAATTAGTCTGACACTAACTGCTGTATACCAGGTGCAACAAGAGTGTCTCCAAAACGCGAGTGCGTTTCTTAAATGGTTGTAACCGTTGTAAGGGCTACACGCAAAGATGTCAGGAGACGGCACTTTCACTGACTGACGGAAATTTATCTTTTTTCACCCTTGACTGACGCCAAACTACTAGTTTTTAGTGTGGAACACTCGGATCCACACCCTTGACCGATACCCGTTTTCCCTTGACTGACCGTCTCCCGACATCTTTGGTTACACAAGTATAATATGTAACCGTTGTAACGGCTGTAATCGTTGTAACAGCAGTTACACATCTGTAACCGTTGTTACCTCGTTACACACCTCGGACAGATCACGATCTAGATAATCTAGATCCTAACCTGGTGCGATGTAATACTGTGCAGGATCTATATAAGTACAAATCCAAATCGGTAGAGTTGTACTAAACCATGCAGACTATACCGCTCAATGTAATACTGCTGTGCAGGATCTATATAAGTACAAATCCAAATCGGTAAAGTTGTACTAAACCATGCAGACTATACCGCTCCCACCCAGCTAAACGAGCTAACTCCTACAGATAGATCACACAGATCAGGGAACATATCTTCCCTGAAATATCTAGACCACCAGGAACAAAACCGATGATCTACTGGAGATCATCATCTGTCCGAGGCGTGAAAAGCTTCTAACCGCTGTTATATAAAACCCTTACAGCAGGAGGTAGGCCCCTTTTAACCCCTTAAGAACTGGTCCCCCGTTTTTGGGGGACAAACTACTTGGGATTAGTGTGGGATAAGTTTTTCAGTTCTGAATGGGTTAACCCTTTTAGAACTGCAGTCCCGTTTAAGGGACACACCACTCTAATTCTAAGTGATTTGTCCCCAAAACGGGACTCCAGTCCTAGAAGGGTTATGGTACCGAAAAGGGAAAACGGTACATAAGGGACCTCAAACTCCTGCGCACAACTTTTCCCCCCAATTATTGACTACAACGAACCGGTACCAACTCCGAACAAGGGACGTCGGTATATATATATATATTTATTTTTATTTATTTTCTTCCATCCCATTTATTATCTTCGCACTTCTGTCTTTCTCCCTCCCTAGTCGTAACTCAGATCCGGGGTCACAAAGTAGGCTCCTCCCCCTCCGCCCCCACTACGGTTCTTGCCTTGACTTATATCGCGCAGAGGGTTCAGCCTTCCCAACGCTCGTCAATTTTCATCGATTTTTGCCAACTCACGCTCTCGCGCTTTCCGCTAGTCAAGATTTTTTTTGCGAGAAAAAAGTCTCTATGATAGGGTTGTGTATCAACCCAAATATCACGCGTGATATGTTGATATAAGTTGAGTTGATATAGTATCAAGTATCGCATCAACACAAGGCTGATAAGTTGATATTTTCAGACATCAAAAGAGGCGTTTGCGTCATGTAACACCATTTTTTGTGCGGTCCACCATATGCCCCGCACCCATATGACGTGCGTCGACAGAACGACTTAATAAACTACATAGACGAGGCGTATGGTAGAACCGCACACGGCTGATAAGTTGAGATCAACTTATCATGATATATCATATCAAGTGAAATTCCGTGATAAGTTGATATTTTCAGACCAAAAAGAGGCGTTTGCGTCATGTAACGCCATTTTTGTGCGGCCCAACCATATGCCCCGCATCCAAAAATATCAAGATATCATGATAACCTGATATATCCATGTATCATGATATGTGATATCATGATAATATCACGCCGATTCCGTCCAAAATATCAAGTATCATATCAACCCCGTATTTGGGTTGATACACATCCCTACTCCATGAGCATGCACTCGGGGGGGGCTCGAACTCGCGACCTTGACACTATCAAGTTTCGTGGTTACCTGCTAGCCCACCGGGGCGGTATAAGGGACCTCCAATCCCGAACGCACTATATAGCGTCCCCTAAAAGGGGCTAGCTACTGTAGAAGGGTCCCTTAAAATGGGTCCACCAACTGTAGTAGGGTCCCTTAAAAGGGCCACCACCTACTGCAATAGGGTCCCTTAAAAGGGGCTACCAACTGTAGTAGGGTCCCTTTTAAGAGGCTACCTACTAAAGTAGGGTCCCCTAAAAGGGGCTACATACTGTAGTAGGGTCCCTTAAAAGGGGCTACCTACTGTAGTAGGGTCCCTTAAAAGGGGCTACCTACTGTAGTAGGGTCCCTTAAAATGGGTCCATCAACTGTAGTAGGGTCCCTTAAAAGAGGCTACCTACTGTAGTAGGGTCCCCTAAAAGGGGCTACATACTGTCGTAGGGTCCCAAAAAAAAGGCCTTCCTTCTGCAGTAGGGTCCCTTAAAAGGGGCTAACTACTGTAGTAGGGTCCCCTAAAAGGGGCTAACTACTGTAGTAGGGTCTTTTAAAAGGGGCTATCCTCGTACTGTATGTAGTAGGGTACTGCTGTATTCCCTCACCGAGCCTCTGGAGTGCCGACACCGTCGCCGCTTTCAGCCCGGCTGCTTCGCACACCACAAGGCCCACGTGGAGGCCCACGCCCGAAACCACCGGGTCAGCGGCAGAGGAAGTCGGTGTCGACACGCTGTTGCCCGCCTGTGCTCTAGGTAACGACGGCAACGGCCCCCCCTGACCGCCAGAGCCGTTTGAGGGGGGAGGCACGCTTGCTGGCGTTTCCGGCTTGACGTAGTCCCCGAGGGAGATGGAGGATTGCCCGCCAGGCGGCGCGTACCTTTGCGAGAGCGAAAAAAAAGGAATACGTATGTATGAATTAGAAGAAATAAAAAAAAGTTAGCTTTGGTTCACAGTTTTATGCAAAAAACGGTTCAAGTTTCAAATTGAGAAAAGACCATTCCGAACTTTCGAGTTTATAGCGAAACCAGGGAGGGGGGGGGGGGGGGGGGGGGGGGGGGGGGGGGGGGGGGGGGTGTACTCATGTTGTGCACGGCCGTAGTTGTACGACCATAGACCCTCGCATCCCTACAATGCCGTAACGGAGCACGTTGGGTTTTCACCAACCACGCAAATATTGCTTGCACCAAGGGCGAAGCGCCGTGAGGTAATCGTATTCATGCATGGGGGGGGCAGGGGTACTCATGAACATGCATGGCCGTAGTCGTATGAACAGATGACCAGAGGCTACTGCATCCCTACGTGCAGTGCCGGGACGGGACATCACCAGGCTGACATTGCTTGCACGAAGCGCGAAGCGCCGTGAGATGTTCGACGAGTCGCACGCAGGGTGAGCTGCATCCTACCGTGTTAAACCTAAGAACAGTTCGTGAGACGACTTTCATGGATATGGATGGCAGCGTCGAATTCATTGGTTAGTAGTCTGGTGTGGTCACTTCTAGAGGAGGTACCGACATGCAGGCATCAGTGGGGGAAGTGCAGTGTGCAGAAGGACAGAGGTACCAAAACCACAAATACGTTATTTGTCTCGCAAACGGAGCGTACAGGACTGCAAATAACTGCTGGGTGCGTGTGGCGTTTGGTCTCCCGGCTTGCCCGTGACTCATGACACGTACGTATTAATCTGCTGTCCTGCTGCCGTCGTCGCACACTACTATGAATAATACTGGTGCCTGGAATATAGCAGGGACCCTGAAAGAGTGCTAACGGGTGTGCTGGTGTACTGCTGCAGCTGTTGCTACTTTTCCGTTTCTGTATGGTAGGGTATACCTGGTATGCAAGAGTGTCACAGCAGTAGTGTTCGCACTATAATACTGCCGTGTGCTGTTCGTCTGTATGTATTCGTAGCTCGTGCGCAAAGCAAAAAAAAGTGCGTTCGGGATGTTCTCTGGGAGCGCTTTTGCAGATTCGACGGAGCTATGCATACTTCACGACCTGCGGGCAGGGCGAAGATTGCGCCGAGCGTGCCGCAAAAATTATTTACGTTTCGCACAGGAGTGGTTATCGTTTTTCGGCGCTCTCTTCCTCTACAACGGAAAGGGTGCTGAAGTTGAACAAAAAAGATGGACAAGCTCTCTCACAGATATTTCTCAAACGCTGCTTTGGCGCGTTGGCAACCCTCCACACCTCGGACAGATCATGATATATCTATCTACAGATCATTTAGATCATCTATAATAGATCATCTAGATCATCTAGATCATCTAGTTCCTCGCCTACCGTTGTGAGATTTTGCGCAAGATCTGCATCGTAGTACAGATCCAAGCCAGGAAACATGTCCATCATGCAGGTCTATACGACTCCCACCCGGCAACATGAGCTAGATCATACCGATCAGGAGTATATCTGCCCTCATTGATCTAGATCACCCAGTGAAAAATCGATGATCTGTCCGACGAAGTGTGCACAACCTTTCCATTGTAGAAACGTCCAACGTTGAAAAACGACAGCACCCCCGACCGAAGCGCTTTGCGGTATACCTGGTACCAGGTACGTACACCGGCGGTTGGTCGAGCCTCGGCACGCCGACGCAGCAAAACAACAACCGGCTCGATGTCCGTACCGTGTGGTCAGTTGTGACTTGTGACTGGTCGGCTTTTCTGGGTATCGTCTTACGTCGCGAGAGGCTTGCCTGTGGGTGACCACGGCAGCTTTGTCTTCAAGATGTTGTTTGTACCGGGTACCCCTGTGGCCGGTAAAATAATGATCGTTCGGACTCTAATATGAAATTTAAACGTAGCTTATATTTCCGACCAGAACGGTATTATACTAGGTATGATATGATAGCCAGACCGCACTTTGGGAAGTTCCTGTTCCTGGTTCCTCATATATATTCGTATCGCTCCCTCTACCACTGCTGCACCCTCCTGTTGGTGACTGCCTATACATACGTACACAAATGCTGCTGTAATGCAGCGCCAAATATCTGTGTTGCCGTGCTGTTCCCTACGTGTTACAGTACCAGGTACTAGACAGTAGTAGTTAGCCCCTAACGGTGGGCACTCATGTTTGGTACACAAATCACTTGAAATTATAATTATATGTTTGTCCATCTGCAGTGCAGTAGAAACAAAATGAAGGCATGGGATTTTTCTGGGATTTTTCTGCACCCTCATGGTGGGGACAAACTGCCACTCGTGCATGCCAGGTGCCAGGTATCTATGCATATTTGGAATTGGAGGTGGAAAATGGAATTGGAGTTGGAATCGTATATATACGTAATGTCGTTTTGGTAGAGAATGGATTTTTGACTCGGGAAATGGAATTGGGGTTGGATAACGCCATTGGAGTTGGCAAAATAGAAGCGGAGGCGGATCATAGAACTAGGGGCAAAACTGAATGATGATATTGGCGTGTTCATGGCGTTTGGATGCGAATTGGTGATGTAGGTGGGTACGTGGATACATAAAGGAGTTGCAGGTGGGAAATGGATTTGGGCAACACTAGAGCTGGAAGTGAAATTGGAGGTGGATATGACTATAGGAGTTGGGGGTGGAAATACGGTAAAAACGGAATGAAGATGTTGGTGATTGGAGACGATGTTGGTGGCTGGTTGTTGATATCTGTGTTGTTGATGTCTCACTTGGAATATTAATATAGTATGGAGTGCGGCGTTCTGGATGTTTCAGTCCCGTCTTTCGACGTCGGTAACGATAGCAGGAGGGGGGGTGGGGGGGTGTACTCATGTCGTGCACGGCCGTAGTCTATGGTATAGCAGGAGGGGGGGGGGGGGGCTCAATGACAACGGGCGAAGGGCGTCGTCTCGCGACGGGCCGGCCCGCGATCATCGTCGCGGCAAGAGCACCGAAAGCGCGAGTTCAAATGCGGTGGAATCTCGGGAATCTACTGTGTGACCTCGACAATTGTGTGCCACTCCGTCCGAGAGCATTTTCTGTGCCCGTTTTGAATCTACTTCTCAGTAGGAAATGCTGTTCTTACGCTGCTCGTGCTGGAGCTGGTTCTGCTTCTACGTATATACCGCTGGTGCAACTCTCGCCGCTGCCCCAGCATTCTGAACCTTCAGCAGTAGATAGAACTGCCGCTCCTGAGCTGCGAGTATTGCTCCTTCCGCCGCCGCAACTCTCAACCGCAGTAGAATACTGATGTACCACTCTGATCCGAAATATAAGGATCGTTCGTATATTCATATTTAATCGAAATGGTCCTTATATTTCGGGTCAGAGAGGTACACAGCAGACTACTGGTATGCACAGTAGACGACTGATGTACACAGGTAGACGTCTGACGTACACAGCAATAGACTCGTACTGATTGCTGGTGCACCTCGTGGACTAGAGTAGACTGCAAGGCAGACAACTGCTGGAACAGAGTATAATACGTAGCAGGTACCCGGCAGTAGACTACAACAGCAGTGCCGGTACTGCTCAAGACCAAGGAGTGCGAGCACGAGCGCAACGTTAACGACGCCACCAGGGCACGAAACACAGCATGCCGGGGTGCGGAATACCGCTATAAGGCAATACGCACGTGCTCGTCTCGTACATGGTACCTGGTGTATGATAAGGTACCAGTGCCTACTAATATCTGGCAAATGGCTGTCTCACCTGCGGGTCGACGACTTGTCCCACACCATGTCTCCGGATAGTTTCGTCGACATGACGGATTCTTGTTGTTGTTGTTGCTGCTGCTGCTACACTGGGGTGAAGCTCGCCTTCAAGGTCTTGCCAACACTGCCGTACCGTACACCAAAAGCAGCAGCAGTATCAGGCACCAGTAGACAACAGGAACACGCAAGCGCAACAAGCAGCAGAACAAGAGCAAGAAACACTTACGTATGATATGAACGAAACACATCTCATGTATGATACCTGGTATGCACGAAACACTTGTCATCAATATGTGTATCATATACGAATGTGATACGTTATGTTTATGTACGAGTACAGACAAAGCAAAATAGTGTTGGCCAAGCGTCGTGCGTTACACTACTGTTGCTATCATGTGTAACTTGCACTGGGGTGGTTGGGTCGCCGAAAAACAGCAGCATTACGAGTAGCTGGGTTACCGTATCACACGGGGGTGTTGAGATAACACACCCCCTCGGACGAACTTGTTGTACTCGTAGTTTCTCGACCAAGGGAAAAGTGTACGGTAAACGCCGTGCGACGCGCGCGCAATGTGCGAAGATCTCAACGATATCTTCCCAAAAGCCACCATTTTCGTGTGATGCGTGCCCGCCATGGCACTGCAGTTTGCTGCATGTTTTGGTTGAAACTCGGCTCTGAAACTCCCCGAGGGGGTATGCTCTTTTCTTGCATGCTACACGGCGGTACCAAGTACCTCGCTTCGATCCATCGCACAGCACACCGAACGCATACACCACGGAGCGCGGTGAGCGAGTGGCCTCAGCTAAGGCTCAAGGCTCTACGAAAAATCAAGAATGGAGCGAATGAGTATACAGCAGAGCAAGTACCAGGTAGATGGCAACCAGGAACAAAACGCAACAGAGGGTTGTTGACCAACGTTATCCGCATCAATCATGTCGTATCACCCATACCATCCAGAGAGACACGGCAAACACGGAACAAACCGCGCGAAGCTAATGAGCACCCTGTACTCTGTACATAAGAGAGAAAGTGATAATGCATGTGAGAGACATGCCAAATCTCATCAAGCCTCGAGCTGCGAAATGCCCGGTTCCTCCCAATTTCAAACGCAGACACAGACCTGCCGAGATTTGAATACCTCGTACTCGTCGAGTTGGCAGAGTGCCTGTTCGCATTGAGCATGCCAAATGTATTGGTTTTTATGTGGAGCGTGGAGAGTAGAGAGCGGAACAGAGCGACATTTTTGGGGGGGTTGGTATTTTTGCACTGCTGTCACACCACCCAGCCCACATCACGTGCGTTCACCACGCGTGGCCTGCCGGTGGCGTAAGGCCTACCCACAGAATAGCGGAACACATCCGGCATCGGTGGGCTGGCGTACGAGCTTGCCACCATCTGCTCTCCGAGCTCGGAGCGACCGCTACTCGTAGGGCGTTTGATGAGTCCGCCCCCAAAAGCGTGCTTGGTGCGCTTTGCGATACGAAACAAGCAATTCAAACAGCCATCTCGAAGGCAACGTATTTTCGAGCTTGTTGACTTTTCCAGCACCGGTACGGCTTTGGCAAACTCAAGCGACTGTGCGACAACCCGAGAAGACGTGCTTGCGACCCAGCAGCTCGTGCACAGACGCTGCGCGGTTGATGTTCAATATTTGGCATGGTATACAATTTGCCAACGGATATAACAGGCCAGAGAGAGAGGGAGAGAGCAATGCCCCCAAGCACTGTGCCGTCCTGCCCCTGACCTCCATATGCATGGACATTTGAACACACACATCTCACTCCACATGAAGGCGCGTTATCAGCTACGCGAGGGCTCACCTTCGCTGCAATCTTAATCTTTGATCTTGGACGAACACTGCTGCTGCATCGGCATCAGGTATCACCGTCCTCGAGGCAGGGGACAAATTTGAATAAATTCCCGAAAGTAAGAACGCCAACTTACCAATATCGAGGCAAAGCAACATCAAAGACACCAATCCTCCGGCAAGGCAATTCGCTTCCCGAAGGTGGGTGCTAGCTCTGCCGTCGGCATGCCCTCATAAAAAATGACGGTGCCTTGCCGCCGTGCCTCTCGGATGTTGCCAAGCGAAGCGACCGATACTTGCCGATCACATATGCCCCCACATGGGGCATCGGATTTTCCCCGTGTGGGTTTGCATCGTCCTCTGATGTGTGCGTCCGAAAATAAACCCAAGGTCGAACTTTGACACGCGTTAGCGGGTCCTGCGGTGCACAGGCACGAATCTTGCTGGGCACTGACGCCTCCCACCCTTCTGTCTCCCTTGCCGCGACGCCCTCTCTTATCCTCCCGAAGGTCGTCTCTTTTTTTCAGGGATCCGGCCACCACAAGTCAAGTCAGGATTTTGGCAACCATGGTGGCGCCGGGTTCCTCGAAGGGTTCGGCGGTAAGTGGGGCGAGCAAGAGACGAGATGGTCTAGTCGTGGTATAGGTGCCGAGGCGCACAGGGACTGATGCAGGCCGCACGGGACGGGGTGGTCCGGCTGGCCGGCTTGCGCCACGCCCCCTGCTATCAGGTCTATTTGTTTTTTCTTGTTGTCCACGCGCAACCACGAGAGCGCTCGAGCGGATAGTTTTTTTTTGCCGGGTTCGCCGCGGACGGTGGGTGTGGACAAATTATGTTTGGTTTACAGAGTATCATACCTCGTGTTGTCTTCCTCCCTTGCGTGTGTTGCGTGCTTGTGGCCACCACCACATGGCGGATTTTCCTCGATTCTAGAGTGCTTTGGGCATCGAAAAATGGCCCATCAACCCGCAACCTCCTTGTGCTCTCCTCTGCTGTCGTTGCTTTTGCTGCTGCTCGCTGCTCTTTCGCTGGACGCGCTCGGTGTCCGGCTGTGATCGTGATCGGCTTTGGCTGCTTCTGGGTGGATGATGGCGATGGGGATGCTGATGCTTGCTGTCTACAGAAACGAGCGCTGAGCGGTCCTGGATCTGCGGAGAAAGACAAAAAGCAAAAGAAAATCTTGGGCATGGGCAGGTATGTTATATTTCAGTATGTGTCAAGCCACAACCCTAACCTATCTCTGTCTCTCGCTCTCAAGATCGTAGATATGACTTGCGGCATAAGAGGGAGAGGGGTGACGTGGGCAATGAGCAGACAGAGCAGAGATGACCCTGTTGGTTCACTGGTGTTCGTGGATAATGGTAATAAAATGATGACCAGTGCTCTCTTTGTACTGCTGTAGTTGCTTATAGTCGGTTCAGCCAGCCTCTCTGTTTTTTCTTGTGTTGCCTTTTTTATCATACCAGGCAGTACGTCGTAGCAGGTACTCGTAGCCAAGACTTTTTTTCGGCGCACTCATAGACGCGATGCACGAGTCACGAAGCTAGACTCGACTGGCCGACTCTGCTTGTCTGGTGTTTCGTCGATTAATCGTGGACGACCAATCGCCTTGCGATGAATCGACGAAACAGAGTCAGTGCGAGTGTGTAAAGTACAAGTACACAAGCACGTGCGATTCTCGTATATACCTGGTTCGTAGCTTGGGTGCGATCCTTCAGAATGGTATCCCGATATCCGGTATGTACAGCATACTCGTGGTGTGAGTACGTAAACAGCAGCAGTACGAGTTTCCGCCGTTTTTTCGATCAATATTCGCACGATGGATCGTCCATCATGATACCGGCGTACTCATGTGATACTCCCAGGTACCAGGTATGCACTACGACACAAGTATGAGCGATTTCGTACTCTTACGTATCTCCTACGGATGAACGCCAATATTAAGAGAATAGGGACGATTACAATCTGCTACGGATATGATCCGCGTTAGAGGTGTTACCGGCAAGTATAATACCGCCTTGCACGGGTACCCGCCTACTTTGGGGGGGAAATACCCGAATACTCGCGTGTATTTACGACCCTATCGGGCGGGTACCCGTTTAGCAGCCGTGTACCTGTTGAACACCCGGATACCCGCCGAACAGCCGGGTACCAGGGTGCGCGGGACCCATATATACTCGGCGAGCATGACGTGTTGGCCGTACTCGTACCCGTTGCAGCTACGTATTAGTAAGCTGGGTGACACTCGGGAATACCCGGTTAAGTAGCAAAAGGGTACAACACCTTTACTATGGTGTGAAATGTGCGGCATGAGACAGCATTTTCATTTTGAAAATGGTTCCTGAAGAATATTCACGAAATTCTACCCAGCGGAAGTGAGTTGGGGGATGATAAGAACCGGGATTTCCAAGGCAAATCAACGAGTACCTGGGTACCCGGGGCCCAAATACTCGGCGAGTATGGAATGGTCCTCGTACCCCGTGACGGGTATAAGCAAGCCGAGTAACACTCGCGAGTACCCGGGTAGTTGGCCAATAGGTAACACCTCTACGGAGTCCGCATGAACGACAAAAAAAATGCAGTTTGTCTTCGCTATCCACCGCCGGCCACCGTACGAAGTATCACACAGCTTGCAAAGATGAGTTTCGACGAAATCCTCGATCTCTCAGCTGTTGTTTTTAATTTTATTAATATCTACTTTCAGCGATACGATCGCGCGATTTTATCGTGCAGAAAATCAAAACCCCTGTCAAACACTCGAACGCGGTATACCGGTCCACCGGTACCATTTGCGGAAATCCTAACATTGTGTAAAATGGTAATTTTGTCCGTGTCGTACCATCCGGTTGGACGCGCAAGATACAAAAACCATCCCGTTCGACAGCAGCAGCAGCAGAGTATTTGTGGAACTGCTGTTTGTGCAAGTGTATCAAATGCGATGCAATCGACTCAGTTCTGCTGCTGCTACGAGTACTACTATTAATACCCGCCTTGCCATAATCGACTATCAATATCAAACCCTTCGTACAATCGACATCAACATAGACAAGGGATATCTCGACAGCCGCGGTATCGATCTGGGATTACGTACAAGCGATAAGCAAGAAAGTGCGAAAGTATGGATAGACGGCGGCAGCGGTATCGCCTCGTCGCCCCGTAGACTGCGTGTAACCGTTTTTCGACCCAGGTGCATGCCGACTCGTGTTACCCCAACTGCTGTCGAGTGTGAGCACGAATCAGTACGGGTATTAACGTATACCAGTAGTAAAATAGAATATAGTATCCCATTGGGGGCTTCAGCGGGAAAAGTGACCGAAATCAACGAACGATTTCGGCTTCGCAAAGCAGCCCTACTGCTGAAGCTTCCGGGCTAGCATGTTGAAGGCCGAGGTGATTGAGACCCTGCTATACGGATGTGTGACGTGGACCCTCAGTGCACAACACTTCGCCAGGCTCCGAACGGTACACCACCAAATCCTCCTGCGTGTCATTGGCTTCCAGCGTCGGCAGCGTGGCGACTATAGGACCCTCTCGTACGCAAAGGCTCTCAAGCAGACACGATGCGAGAGCATCGAAACGACGATCCGTAAACGACGGCTGTTCTTTGCGGGAGCCGTGGCACGGCAACCCAAGGGGCGACTACCCAGTCGGGTGATGTTCGGGACCATGACGGGTGGGGAGGGACGCAGACCGGGCGGACAACCAAAGTCCTGGCAGAAATGCATTGCTGAAGACCTCAAGGTGTTTCAAGCCACCAAGGGGTCCACGGCACAGGTCCCGTTGGTGTTTGGAGTAGAGACCGCAGCGTGGACCGTTGCAGCAACTAAAGTGGGCAAGTGGTACAGAGGGGTCCTCGAAGCGGCTGAACAGTTCATGGTCCGGTGGCACAAGGTCGAGGCGGAACTGAGTAGACAGCGCCACGCATCCGTCGCGGGGGGTGCACAAGGGAATGGGAAGGGAGGGGGCAACAGTCGTACAGAAACCGCGGTTGATGAAAGCAGGAGGGAGACAGCCGACAGGATAGCAAGGTACCAGGCTGACTAGTAAGTCCCGCCTAGACTACCCGTGCCGCGCACCTCTGTAGCTGCTTCGAACGCGGCTCTGTTGTGTTGTGTTTGTTTTTTTTTGTTTTTGTTTTTTTCGTTTCGTTTCGTCTTCTTTAGTTTCGTTGTTACTCTCGTTCTTATCACTGTGATGAGGAAGAAGTACTACCTGGCTGGGTGGATGGCGAACTGGGTATTGTTTCCCTTGGTTATTTCTGGTGATCTTTTATTTTTTATTTTTTATTATTTTATGTTTTTGCTTGGTGTAACGCCTGTTGTAGCGGGCACGACAGCGATGCTACAATCCCTCGCATCATCCATTTGTTTTGGTTTATTTTTTTATTTTTGCCGTGATCGCTTTTGCCTTTGTCTCTCCGCCCCCCCGTATTTTCCTAGGACTTTCTTTGGCTGCTTAGCTACGTACGTATACATTTTGTTTTTTGTTACTTCCTCTTCTCTTTCCTGGACTCTCGTGTGAGGCACGAGGACGAAACGGAACTGAGTAGGAAGTGCCACGTATCCGTTGTATGGGTGGCGCCCAAGGGAATGGAGACAGAGGGTGGGGGGGTTCGTAGGGAAACCGCGGCGGACGAAAGCAGGAAAGAGACGGCAAACAGAGTAGGTACCAGTACCAGACCGACTAGCTGGTAGAACCTGCCTGTACTACGGGCACAAACCTGCCTCAGCTGGCTGGAAGGTACTTTTGGTGTGCTCTGGCTGCCGGTCTTTTCCTGTCGTTCTTAGTCTTGCTTTGTTGGCACTGTTTTTTTTTTGGTTCATTTCATTTCATTTGGTTTCTTTTAACTAGATGTCGCATCTCATCTGGGAGAAGCACGACATTTTTTTTTTTTTTTTTTTTTCATTTTGTCATGCTTTTGTTTGGTTGCTTGATTGTTGATTTGCTTCAGTATGTTTACTTTCTATTATTTTTCCTTTTCGCTTTTTTCTTTCTTTTCTCTTTTTTTCTCTTGCATGCACCTGGATTGCTAGCAGGGTAGGTCTTGCCTGTCGTATATGGCATTGCATTGTCTGCTCTGCTTACTGCACTGAGCGTAGTATCTCTGTGTCGTAGTTTTGTGACCACAGAACTGGTACCTTTTTAGGATGATGAATCGGCACGGACACTGGGTGTGCTGGATGTCGACGGGTAGAAAGGAAGGTTTAATGTGAAGAACACACACACACATAGGGTCTAGTAATGGCCCCTCTATATTATAGTGCGTGTATGCGCCAGCCAAAAATAGCGGCAACCGGCACTACTCCGCACATTGCCACACTGGTTAATCCCGTCTGTGCCAAGCGATTTCACAGGCAGTGTAGCGGGCAGCCGGCACTACGAGTACGAGTACTCCGCAGGCACTACGTACAGAGGGACCACCACTACTACTGCTTGTACACTCGTAAAGGGTTTGTGTAAAGAGCTCTGTACCACACGCGCGACATAATTATATTGCTTTAGTTTTCCTGCGTTCTTATATAACTGGCATGTAAAAGGTTGAAATAGAAAATACCTTGTGGCTTTTGTAGGCACTGCTGCCGAGGTTGGCTCACCGAAAGGGTTCATAGTTTATAGCTGGTTCAACAGCAATAGTTTTATATGTGCAATAGTTATGTGTGGTATATATGTACCTGGTATAAAGCATGCCTCGTACGGTGTCATCCGATATTAGTCTAGCCCAATTCCTTGCAGTGTGCTGCGGGATCTAGATCTACACACTCTCCAGGCTTTGACCGGTACACAGCAGTTCGGTCTGCCACTTGTGTGGCTTGTGGCCGACGCCGTTGCCGTCACATACCTGAGCAGTGCCGTCATGTTTCCCCTGTGAATGTTTCAAGTATATCTCAAAAAGGTAACTCGTATACCTGGTACAGACAGCAGTGCGTGGCGACAAAACGGTTAACATGGTACGGATACGTAGTCTGCTGCGATCTGTGATACATCTCCGTGTATGACGCAATATTAATGGTACAGTGTTACGCACGCCCTGGGGTGAAGTTCGTACGTACGAGGTAGGCGATATTCCCCAGAACAAGCGAGGCACGCACAGCGAAAACGGTGTCTTCCTAAACATGTGGTCGCGAAGATTTCGTTGAGCGCTTTCCATGGACGCATCGCTCGGCATTATTTTCGTTTGCCCTCTCCCCGTTGTCGAAAACGCCAACTCCGATTTTCATCCGAGGCTTTGTGTTATTCCGCGTGTCTTTTCTTATAACGCATCCACTCAGCGTTTGCGCTCTCGGCGTTGAAATTCCGTCCGACAGCCCGAGGGGCGGTGTGAGGTTGCAAAATACCAAAGGTTTTTTACGGTACCTGATTGGCATTACGGACAGCAGTGCGGCAGGATTAACCTACACTACGCTGTCCGTCCGTCGTATACAGCCGTGTGACACTAAAAAAATCAAAATAAGCATGTGCTGTGAGATCGAGGACTTCGTCAAAACTCAACTTTGCGAGCATGATCAATATCAACACGTACTCGTAGCTATTGTAAGATTAAGATTGCGAGCAAAGCGGGCTATTTTTTTAGGAGCTTTTTTACCCGTGATGATGCTTATTTCCGTCAAAGATCGGGGTGTGCTTGGTCGTGCTCGTCGCCGTGATGTGCTGGCATTGCCTCGGGGCACGACTGTGAACTGTTTACAACACCGTTTGCCAGCGACACCTACGGGGATACGCAAAATGGTGTAGGAAGGGCGGTGGGCCGGGTGCCTGCTTTTTTTCGGCGCCTCGTATCCCTTGACATTGGTGGGTGCGGATGTTAATGCCCTGTACGGATTTATTATTACGAATGTATATATAGCGCTGCCTATTCCTGCCGGCATGCTTTCATATCGACGAGGCAACCATCCATGTACTATTCTGTCTTAAGAGTATCATATACCTATACCAACTGTGAGTGGTGGCATCGCAGCAAGAGGAGCTTGTTTATCACTCACGCGCAAGGCATCAGCGTCATGTTCAAGTTCCGAGCATTGCGTTAGACGCCGGTGGTATTGGTCGTATCGTTCTACACCCGTCACTGCTGGAAAGATGAGAATCATCAGAAGCGTGGTCACCCCTCGATCGTGAATCATTACGGAGGTTTTGCGCTTGACGCCTAAAGCCGACCTTAAGCAAGTGGTCAGTGCTTGAATGCTGCGCTTGGTAAGACTTTAGGTTGATTCGGCTGGCTTGGATGTTGTGCTGGGAAAAACTCTACTGTAGGCTGATTCGGCCCGCTCGGGATGTTTTGGCTTGGAAAACCTCTAGGTTGATTGAGTCGTTTGTATTATGCGGGTACCCCTTAGCCAACCAGAGCGCGCAAGCGCATCATCAGCACTGCTGAGATTTTTTCACTCCCGGGTTTGGCACGGCAAAAAATGCAGTGCCTTTCATTGTTTCGTTCGTTTGACGAATTCACCAGATATGTTTTGGTACATGACTTGCGGAATCATTGATGAGTTCTGATAACCGTGTGGTTATTTACTCTGGCAAGGGCTCGCACGCGTCTACGCGCGGCGTTGGAAGCGGTGGGATGTTCGGGATACGCACCCAATGCAAACGCATGGAAACCTTTGATTTGCGTTTCCCTGACGAGCGTCGCGTGATTACGTACTTTGATGTTGGATAGGTCCATTCAAATTGCGAGATGCAGCAGAAACATACCAGGTATATTACAAAGCTTGTGGTGCCATGAAAGATGAAAACTAAGTAGTTGTAATTACTCCGACGTTTTCTGCTTTCTTCGACTCAGTTATTGAGTTTGTACGGCTGACGATAGTCCATACTGCTGTACTTACCGTCGGGGACTACTGCTTATCCTCCACGTCTGCGACGATGTCGGACCGGGCGTCCACATGAACTCGTCGTGCATGGGGTACTCGCCAGTGGGGTGGTGCTCGCTATTCGGCAAGGGTTTTCCCTGCTCCTATTTCCAGTTATACCGACACTTTCCACGTCCACGCGATTAAAAGTGTACCGCGGGCTCAGTAAGTCTACTGACTGTAGTATTCCTCCCCGAACCGGGTTTGAGGTGTAAATAGTAACGGGTGCGGGCATCGTTGGCGTTCCGCCCCCGGGGTCGAGGCTTGGCCGATGGGCACTCTGCGACACCTCGGACAGATCATGATCTATCTGTTACAGAGTACATCATGTAAAGTTCCTCGCCTTGGTTTGTGAGAGGCTGTGCAGGATCTGCATGAGCACAGGTCCAGTGCATGAAACACGCACTAGGTATTACAGATTGTACGGGTTCCACCGGGCATGAGCTAGGTTATATAAGATCGCGGGGATACATCTGCCTTGGAATATCTGGACCATTCAGTAGGAATGAATGATCTATATGATATGTCCGAGGTGTGCAGCTCTTCTCGAGAGTGAGAGTCCCGGTTTCTGCACGCGGGGTATAGTCGCTTGGTGGCTTCGCAGGCCGGCGTAGCCTTGCATCTACCCCCCCCCCCGCTTGCCGCAGCCGGTGCTCTTCACGCTCGAGAGGAGGCCCGGTTGGTGAATTCTCATGAAGGCAAGGGTTGGACCGTCTCGAAGGCTTACCGAGCCTGCGTACAAAGATAGCGAAAGCAGCTGTTGATAGCGTCGGTGGATTTAGGAGTGAGAGGGCGGGGGAGCGTTGCCGAATAGCGAGCACCAACGGCAAGTCCCGTAAAGACCGTTGAGTTCACACAGGGGTGTTATCGTTTGTTCAGCGCTCGTTTTCTCTGCAACGGTGAGCGCGCTAAAGTCGAACATAATATTTTCGGAAGGCTGTCGGTCAAACCTTTCCGAAAATACCTTGTTCGGTATTGGCATTCGGTATTGGCAACTTTCCCGTTCTGGACCAATCGGCGCTGAAAAAACGATCGCACCACTGTGAACTCCAATGGTATTTACGGTACCCGTCGGGGGCGAGTTCATGTAGACGCCCGATCCAACATCAGAAATAGCGAATCAGCAGCAAGCAGTTTCAACCCCTTTTTATGGTTGGAAGATATTGCAGAGCTGCAGTATTTATTTTCTCAAATCGACAGGCAACAGAGTAACACCACCTGTTGGTATGCCTGGTGTAACACTCCAGCTTTTATACGAAGTACAAGGTGTTCAGTGGTGTATGCTGGCATGTAGCTCGTCTCGAACGCCTACATGAGTAGGAGTACCAGCTCGGCGCTTGCTTTGGCGATATCGATGCCGCCTTTGCTTGCGTTGCGCCTACTCGTCAGCCTTGAAACCAAGACAACAGTTCTGATACGAGCAGTACTCTGCTCTAGATTGATGTTTGCGTGTACAGCATTACCAGAACTACACACTGCGCATGTTTCAAAGGTGTGTGCACTGCTGTGGGATACCCGGGTGCCAGCGCTGGCTGTTGTGATCATACTCGTCAATGTACCCGGATACCCAAGAGTATGTACCCGGATATATCCCCTAGAGTATGTACCCGGGTACACCCCAGAGTTTATTCCCCCGCCCACGAGTTGATTGATAATAGCCCTCCGCAGGAGCCGCCGAAGGCACGGTTGAGCGGCCTGATACATGATGATTTTCGAGCCGGATGGCGCCCGGGTGAACCGATCCCACTCGGATGTGATGACGGCTCCTGCGAAGGGCTCGTACGTATTATCAATAAAATCCTTGTGGGCGGGGTCATATTCGGGTGGGATCAAGTTATTCGGACGTCCTCCCGGTCTTTTCCCCCAGATTATTTTCCTAATCCACCGGCAGCCGAGGCGTCATTAGCGGCCGTCTATACTCCAAAGCGCAACCTCATGACAGTAATTGATGGTACGAGTATGATGAATGAGGAACGTACACAGCCTTGGTACAACAAAAGTTGCACGGTGACGAGGGAAATGTACGGGCGGAG
The DNA here is from genome assembly GCA_008828725.1 of Saccharina japonica. Lineage (NCBI taxonomy): Eukaryota > Phaeophyceae > Laminariales > Laminariaceae > Saccharina > Saccharina japonica. The sequence continues at coordinate 303,166 of MEHQ01004440.1, read as the reverse complement.
TAGTGCTTGTAAAAACGCGGTTTACGATGCGGAGGAAAGCATGAAGAATGTACTACGAAGGACCTCCGTCACCTCTTTCGACCGTGGCATGGACTCGTCGATAGATAACCCCATACCCTCCGCTTTCTCGCGGTCGTTGCTGTCCATGGCGCATAGGGGGGGGCTATCCTCCCGCGGAGCATGCGGGATGTCGGACGCGGACTGAGTCATCTCACCGTCGCAATCACAATCCAATTTACCGAACTTTCCATGTCCGTGATTGTATACTTCATACCTGGTACTTCGTACATGTTGAATTGTTTTTTGTGGAGTACTCGTACTGTACTGTAGTTTAAACCAGGTAGTTTTTAGCCACAGTCGAGTTGAGACTCGCGGGCTATTGACGCCAAAGGGCGGGTCTACCAAACGCGAAATATCGATAATTCTAAAGTATTTATCCATGGGATCGACCAGATGCACTACGAGGCTACGTACACACTCTGGTGTTTACCTGTAATTAAATTATCATGCGTACTTCCTAATAACATCTATCATACAAGGTTCCACACCTGTTGCATTTGAAGTACGGCAAATGTGTAACTGCTGTACTGCCGGGTATTTAATACTTTGTCCATCAGTACTACTGCTGTAAATAATTACGTAGCACGGTATTATATCATACATATAGTATGATGCTTTGCAAATGGATACTTTACGAATCGCTCGATAATCAATGCCGGCGCCTTTCAACTTTTTGTCCGCGGCTTGCCTTGCTTAGATTCAGTGACAACAGTAATGATATATACCTGGTATTGTGTGCAACGGTATCAGGTACCAAACTGTTGGATGCTGTATTGTATATACCAGGTATCGGTATTATATACCAGGTATATATTACGGGGAACCATAGTAAACAGGACCAAATATTGTTGGTAAAAATGGGGAGATATATAGTTTTTTTGTATATACCATAGGTCCTATTTAGTCCTATTTACTATGGTCCCCCGAAATAGTGTGGCGCGAGGCAATACTGTGTGTTGACCCTTATAGGACTGGAGTCCCGTTTTGGGGACAAATGACTCAGAATTAGAGTGCTTTGTCCCCAAAACGGGACTGCAGTCCTAAATGGGTTAACAACACCTGGCGGGCCACACACAAAAAATACGTAGGCAGATCGAGCCATTGGTTTCCGCCTCTCACATGGCGATGGAGTATAGGTACCTACTATCAGACTGAAAAAAACCGTGTCGCCAAGTGTTCGCAGTCTCCTGGGTCAATCGTGAGAATTGGCGAATCCTCTCATTCACAGCGGCGGAGAAATTGCGTGTACGTGAAAAAGTCTAATCAGATGTGCATGTAAATTCTTGGTAAATTCAATACTCGTACGGTTTTATATATGTATAGCAGGAGTTGTTGTAGATGTGTACGGCCTACATGGTACCACATGGGATCAGGGTGCCACGTGGGCCTCGGGCGGGCTCCTGCGGAGGGCTGATTATATTTCTGCACCACTATTAGGTGGGAGCACGGTGCCAAATGGGATGGACCCACTGCTGGGTCAATTTACCATATGAGAACAGGGGGCTAGATGGTAAACAAATACGTGCCAATCTAAGTAACCTATTAATAGCGCGTACGTGCAATTTCTCTGCTAGGTCGACTGAGCCATCGGGCTCCGCCCGTCGTGGCCGTTCGAGGCGCAATCATCCAATCTTATGTAGGACATACGTTGTCGAGAAATGGTCACAATTTCCAATCCTGGGGGTGAATCAAGCGCTCAACGATAATTTTCCCAACTCATCTCTTCTCGTTTTCGTATTTATTGTGTCTGACTCTGACAAACCGACGCAACTACACTTCGGCCGGTGGACCCATGGGCCTTCGCCCGTCATGGCGGCCCGCGGCGCAGTCGTCCAATCGTGATGCCCTGCGCACGTGTCGCCAAGTGGTGGCAATCTCCGGTGTCGATCAAGAGCCCCCGAGAAATTTCCTACGTGTTCACTTTTTTTTTATTTTACGTTTTCTGTTTGTGTTACCCACATTTTACCGTTCCTTCTATTAATACTTAATATATACCTGTCTACATACAGCGCACTCAAGTGTCCTTGCCTATTCTTCATCCTATTGATAGAGCGTGATACAAGTTATGTGGTCACAAGACCACACCACAGCAGAGATACTACTACTGCTGCTGTACATTGTAGTGCAGCAAGCAGGGTATATGCAATGTCATGTCTGGCTCTGACCAAAGCTGTTTAATAGGAGATGCGATATTTTTCGGCGCATGAGGGCCTTTTTTTACGGCCTTAGGATGCCTGTTTTAGTTTACGGGGCGCTCACCCAAAACGGGTCAAGCCACGGCCTCCTATACCACTCTGTCCGGAAATATATTGACCGTTTTGAACTAATATTGATATACAAACGGTACTTACATTTCGGGACAGAGGGGTGTATGAACAGCAGAATATTTGGTGCACCTGATGCTACCTGAAGATACCGGTCTTTTTCGGCGCATGAAGGCGCCTTGTCTCGAAATATAATGACAGTTTCGAACTACTATTGATATGCAAACAGTTATTACATTCCGGGACAGGGTGGTTGTGTGAACAGCAGAATATTTGGTACTCTACCTGATACTACCTAAAGATACCGCTCTTTTTCAGCGCATGAAGGGCCTTTGTCCGGGAATATAAGGACTGTTTTGTTTAATATTAGCATACAAACGGCACTTACATTTCGGGAATATGAACAGCAGAATATTTGGCACTACATGATGCTACCTGAAGATACCCGTCTTTTTCGGCGCATGAAGGCATCTTGTCTCGAAATATAAGAACCGCTTTGAACTGATATTCATATACAAACGGTACTTACATTCCGGGACAGTGGTTGTATGAACATAATATTTGGTACTCCACCTAATACTACCTGAATATAGCGGTCTTTTTTCGGCGCCAGCTAGGCTTTTGTCCGGAAATATAAGAATTGTTTTGTATCAATATTAATATGCAAACGGTACTTACATCCGAGAACCGTTTTGTATCAATATTAATATACAAACGGTACTTGCATCCGGGGAAATAGTGGTGTATGAACAGCAGAATAGTCGGTACTACCTGATACTACCTGAAGATACCGGTCTTTTTCGGCGCATATGGGCCTTTTTCAGGTATTTTTTATGCAGGGGATCCTTGACGAAATCAAACTGCCTCCTGTTAATAAAGGTATGTATACACGAAGTACGTATACTGCTTTGGCCGGAAATATAATCAACGTTTGATACTGACATCAGAGTCAAAACGGGGATTATGTTTCCGGCCAGAGTACGTAGTATGTAACAGGTATCGTTTGTGGTTCTGACTAATAATACTGCTGTAAGTACTGCTGTTACTGCGGTTCTGACGAAACGGTGAAGGGGCGGATAAATAGGCTCGTATTGATATATTTTCGATGCTATTTTATACCGGTATGTATTATTATAATATTGGCGGGGACGGAGATTGCATTATTTTCGCCACGTCACCGATCATCGATGGGTGTTTTTTTCTCCGTGGTTGTTTGTTGCGAACGCGTTGCGAACAAGGACATTAGTTCATACTGGTATGGCTCCGGCTGTGTACGTACGCCAGCAGTAGTATGATCATTTTTCTACTGCGCGAAGGACACGACGGGTACCACTGCTGCCGTGTATCATACTGGTACCGTACGGGCGACGGGTAGAAAGAGCGGGGTGTTGTGAAAAACACACGCATCGCTTTTTTTTTTTAATCGACAGCTGTGAGATCGAGGATCTCGTCCTATCTCGTATTTGCAAGCATATCGTATATATACGACAGCTTAAGTAGTATGGCTGTAATTGTTACCAGGTGCATGTAATACGAGTATTTAGTATTTAGTATTTTGCCCTTTTCCTAATGCACAATGTAATCCCTCACTAATTCCAAGTAGTTTCTCCCTAAAACGTGGGTGCAGTTCTGGTGGGTTGAACCCATTTTTTTTCGTTCAGTGTATAATGGCCCATAGCTTGGGGGGCTCACTTGGCGGATCTGCTATCAGTCACCGATTACATGCTGACCGCTCAATCTCGCTAACACATTTTTGTGATTGCGACTTCGCGTCATCTACCACGCTACTAGAAACTACCTTCGTATTGATCGCGGCCGCGAGGGAGGTCTTGACAAGATTTTCCAATTATTTTCGCCGTGTTTAGTTTACGGGCCAACAACTGTCCAACGGCCCTCGGAATCACCTGAACGGCCGCATGGCACACTACAAGACTACAAGTGGTAGGCCAAAACAGGCGCTCTTGAAAACCACACAACACTCTCTTCTGTAGTCTTGAATATATGTTGTTTTTAGTGCAGGCGGGACGTGCCCATTTAACGGCTTTCAAGTCCCGAATAATCTTATCTTGGTGCCCTCAACTTGGGGTACCCACTGCCTTGCTGTATACTATTAATATTAATAGTATACCATGTAGTTTTGTACAGCGGACGCATGTATGAAACGTAACCTTGGGTACTATCCCAAATCCCAATGGCATCTTCTATGTAGTCGTACGAGTACGTGAAGACTCCGTGGGAACGATATCTGTCAGTTCAATCCTGTCAAAACCTTCTACGGCGGTGCGGAGTGTGGACCGTGGAAGAGCCACGTCCCACGTATTCTATACCTGGTAGGTGTGTGTTATATGTTGATACGAGTACAATATTTTAGCCCTTCGTATGTACGTGCATTCAGCTGCGGGACGTTGTTCCCCGGGCGGGAGAAACAAAAATGCGCCCGCCTCTCGTCGCCCACCCTCCGACGCCGGCTAGTCTACTACTACTACTACTACTACTACTATCTGTATGCTGCGCAGTGTCTACTACGTAGGTGTTGTAAGCTGTCTACTGCTGTATGCTGTACGATCATGTGCCGCCGTCAAACGCAGTCTGCTCTCAGCAGTGTCTTTTGGGGCTTGGGTTCAGAAAACATGGATGATGCCACTGCATCTCGTTACCCACGCTAGGATGCAGTTTAGTCTACTGTATGCTGTCTACTGCGGTACTCTGTATGGTCAGGTGCCGCCGTTAAACGCAGGCCGCGCTCAGCTGTGTCCTTAGGGGGTAGGTTGAGAAAGCATGAAGCGCCGCGTCTCGTTACGTACCCTCCAACGCAGTCTAGACTACTACTACTACTACTACTACTACTACTACTACTACTACTACTACTACTACTACTACTACTACTACTACTACTACTACTACTACTACAATAACAACAACTACTACTGCTACTACTACTAGTACTACTACTACTACTACTACTACTACTACTACTACTACTACTACTACTGCTGCTGCTACTACTACTACTACTACTACTACTACTACCACTGTATGTTGAACGGTGTCTACGGCTGCATGCTGTACCTGGTGTGCTGAATGGTGTCTACTGCATGATGTATGCTATACGGACAGGTTCCGCCACGGTCAAACATTATTCTCTCAGCGGTGTCTTTGGGATTTTTCCCTTTGAACTGTTGATAGTACACTGCTGGACACGTACCTAGGTTTGACTCTAATTCCAAGTGTTTTATCCCCACAACGGGAGCAGAGCCTTAATATGCCGCATGCCTTAACGGGTTAGGTTACAGTATCATTAATACACAAATACCAGTACACCTGGTATAATAGAAGGCGCTTCGCGTAGCGGGTGATACGCTAGTTCAAACGGAAGAATAGAACGGAAACTTTGCTCCAAAAAATCAGGTGTAAACTGGCTACTTGCAAACGTCAAGAGCCCCATGCTCCAGAAAAACAACCCGGACGCCGCATGCATGCACATGTATACTGGTATAGGGTATGAGTACGTACATACCTTTGATATTTACGGCAGAGAAAGCATAGCGAAGCACGGTACAAGCACCTCACGGCGCTGCATTAGCGCTGCTACGCTGAGCTGGGTGTAGTTTTTGTGGTTCTGTGTAGCTTCCATTCCTGAGGGTATTGTGTACGATACCTGGTGGTGTGTCCGAAATAGAAAGCACAGCACGGCACAGCACAGCCCGCACCACAGGGCAGCTGCACGGTGGTGCGCTGGTGCGGTTCGCTGAGTTGAGCCGAGCTGGATGTGCCTTGGTTGTCGAGAAGCACAGACAGCACGGCAGGGCACGGCATCAGACGGCGCTGCTGAGCTAGCGATTCGCTGCGCTGCTGAGCTAGCGATTCGCTGCGCTGCCGAGCTAAGCTGAGCTTGGTGCTGGGTGTGATTTGCGTAGGAGCGGGGGAGGTGTACTTGGTATCCATGCATGGCCGTAGTCGTGTGACCATAGACCCTCGCGTCTCTACAATGCCAGGACGGAGCATGTCGGGTTTTCAGCGACCAGGCAGACATTGCTAGCACTAAGCGTGAAGCACCATGAGGTGTTGGGCGAGTCGCATGAAGGGTGGGCTGCATCCTACTAAGAACCGCTTGTGAGACGGACTTGCACATGGATGACACCTTCAATGAGTTGATTTAATTTCCGGTGTGGCCACTTCCAGGGGGGGGGGCGAAAGCAAAGAAAAAACTGGAATGCTCCGCAAGGAATAGGAGGAGGCGCGATGTTCAAGTGGGAGCTCTGAAAGGCCAGGGATGTGCCAACCTGATCCACTCAGGATTTGACACGATACAACTACTACTGTAATAGGTGTATGTACCGGTATGCTATTATGGTTCCTATCTGTCAGTAAATGTATGTACAACATCGGACAGACAGATCCACTAATCCACACTTGAATGGTCTAGATTTTTCAGGGCAAATATTTTCCTGGTCTGTACCAGGTATGCTCTAGATCATCTTGCTGGGTGGAATAGCCGTATATGATATGCGATTTCTACGAATAGCACGTGTTTCTGGGTTGGATATGTACTGTACAGATCCTGCACTCGTAATCTGCCCGACGTGGGGATGAATTTGTCGAAGGACGGCGATTTAGCGGTGTGGCGTGTGACCGATGTGACGGACGGCCAGTGACGTAGTACCTGGCAGGTTTTAGTTTGCAACACATCTGCCGTATCATAGGCAATGCGCCCACACGTTTGTCTGGTGGTTTGTCTGGTGGTTTGTGCATGGTACAGCTCTTGTACAACACCTTGCCCAGGCAAGTATCAAATACGGGATCTAGATTATCTACAACAGTTGGAGATGGGGATCTGTCGGATATATGTGATCGTTTCTGGCGTACATAGGCTAAGCGGGGTTGTACTAACTTTGTCGGGAAATTCGCTGACGGGGGGCATGAAGAGAGTGGCCGTTGTAAGTACAAATAACTCCCATTGGTCAAAGATTGCGCATGACGGCCAGGTCATCTTTGACCGATGGGATCCATTTGTACTTTTAAGCGGATATCCCCCCTAAACGCTCCGTTAGCGTTTTCCCGTTGAGGGTGTTACCCGCCTCGCTTTGCCTACGCTGGAAATAAGCCCAGACATCGGACATATCGCGATCTTGGTCATCTAGACCTAGCTTGCCGGTGTGAGATGCAGTGCAAGAGCCATAACGTACAGACCCTACCCAGCTACTGTTTGCGCGTAAGAGCCGTGTCACACAGGTCATACAGATCCCACCCGGTAAATATGGTGTACCTTATATATTTACTATAACCAAGATTTACGTTTGTTTATATCACAAGTATTTATTTCAGACTATAATGTTAGTGGCAAAATTACGTTCATACTGTTTTCCTTTTATTCCCCTCCCCCACAAATAGACACACGCTCCCTGGATTCTACAGCCTCAGATTGTGTACCCCCCATACGGAATGCACATCCTGCATGAACACATATAAAACCCGTAAGTACGCGCGATCGAAGTATCACACTCAGCTAGCAAAATGATGAGTTTCGACGAAATCCTCCATCTCATAGCTGTTGTTTTTTTTTAATTTAAATATAGGTCTGTTACCAGTTTTCGTTCATAGGGCACCAGGTACAGTGGGCACCCCTCAATAAGGCAGTGATTGACCCTGTAAGGCTTAAGTCGAAATACGGCAGGGCTAATTGGCTTGTTCCGATTTTTAACTTAACATGGTGTCTAAGCAATTTCTCCCGCTTTAAGGGTCGCTGGAAGCGGTGGCATTTTTCGTTTGGCGGTGGCTGCTTGACCAGCCCAGCCGTACCAAGAGATCCAAGAGGTCGAGTAACGGTCGCGTCCGCCATCGATGCAGGTGCAAGCGTTTCACATCGTGAGGATCGGGGCGTTGTAATTTGATGCGGCGACTGGCTGCTGACTGAACCGACCTTGTGGCATCAGACGGCGACCTCCTATATTTCACGGTCGCTACGTGATGCACCAGCCGGGGTTTGAATTTGAACCACAGCGCAACCGCTACAGTTAACCCACGAGACCTCATAATCACGCGACTTACTATAACCGATTTTAAACCAGTAGGCTGTGTGGTGGGTGTTGCTTTTTGTACAATTTACCAGGTAGTAAACAATTTGCTAGGCAGTCAGCTGGGAAATGGAGGGTTTTCGTCGAAACCCGTATTATATTTCTGAGCAGCGTGTGATACTGTTCATCGCGCGTTGTATGGGTTGCTCATGACCTCGTGAAGGATTTACATCTCGTAACAGGGAAGGATTGCATACCTGATACAACATCAGTGATACAATACCCTTGCAAGCCCGAAGGGCGAACTTGACTACCTGTTACGTATGTAGTACCAAGTATATTATACCTGGTAGTACAGTAGGTAGCCCCTTCTAAGCGACCCCGCGATAAGGGAATACGGTGTATAAGGGACCTCAATTTTCTGCCCACTATTAATAGTGACTAGTGTAGTGGCTGTAAGGGGCCTGTACCAACTCTGATAAGGGACTATGGTACCGTGTATAAGGGACCTCCAATCCCGAACGCGCTATTACGAAGGGCCATAGTAAATAGGACCTACGGAATACACAAAAAATCTATATATTCCCGTATTTGTACTAACAATATTTGATCCTGTTGACTCTGTCCCCCTTTAACCCTTTTAGAACTGCAGTCCCGTTTTGGGGACAAAACACTCTAATTTTAAGTAATTTGTCCCCGAAACAGGACTCCAGTCCTATAAGGGTTAAAAGGGTCCTACCTACTACCAGGTATATGGCACCACATTTGTATGTTAATACTTGATCAAAACGGTCATTGTAGTGCACTGCCATAATACCAACGGGTACCATTACTACTATATACAGCGGGACAAAGTAGTACATGGCAAGGAATTCTACTACTATGTCCGGTCCGCGAACAGCGCCACGAATATCGTTTTGTTGGTTTTTTGTGTCTGCTCCCATATTAAGCCTCTAGAGTTGCAGGGGGTAGCATCATGTCTCTTTTTTTTTCAAGTTTTTTTTCTCGCACAGGTTTTGTCATCCGTCAGGGTGGTGGTACTAATATTCCCCACGTGTATACATCACTGGTACGGTATACCCGGTATATCACACGCAAGATAACACAAAAGCGGCTGAAGTCACGTCGGGCGAATCAATGATGTAAAAGGGGAGGGGGTTGGCCCAAAAGCTAGTTGTCAGGATTGAGGAAACGCACAGTAAAAACGTCGGCGGCTCATGTTTTTCGTATTATTGATTTTTAACCGTTTCACGACAGAGCAAAAAATGGTTACCTGGTACTGTCTAATTCCAAGTGGTTTGTCCCCAACGCGTGGGATGTAGTCCTATGTATGATATGATATACATGTACATGAGCTATTCTTCCACTCTGGAGTATTTTGTGCCTGTCCTCTCACCACGGACTAGATTTTTTTGGCGATGAGTTGATAATGTGAGAACGACAAGAGCAACAACCAGGGTGTTAAGTCTGGAAAGGGAGTTACAGCAACTTGAAAATCTCCCGTGTCTTGCCTTTGGAAGACTCGCATTAGTATGCGTATACTGTTGCCTCCCGACCTCCCCCCCCCCCCCCCCCCCCCCTGTTGTTTGCGATATCACCTTTGCCGTAACGCAGCCCGTTGCACAAGGGGCTTGACGGTCCCCCGCGGCCCGGCGAGGTGAAGCTGCTGGTCTCGAACCTCCACTTCGAGGTGGGACTGGACCTGCTCGCGTCAGAGTTCGGCACTTGCGGTGCCGTCATGCGCTGCCGCATCATCAACGGACCGGACGGCCGGTCACGAGGAGTTGCGTTCGTGTCCTTCGGGGAGAAGTCTTCCGCGGACCGCGCCATCAGCAAGTACCACGACAGGTGAACATGTGCACAGATTCGGACAGACAGACCCCGGTCTGGATGAGTCGATCTCCTCTGTTTATTGCCGCTTTTGGGAAATGAAGGGCTGCGTTTGCCGTTTTGGGGAAAATGAAGGGCTCCGTTAGCCGTTTTGGGGGAAATGAAGGGCTGCTTTTTTGCCGTTTTAGGGGAGAGGAAGGGCTGCGTTTGCCGTTTTGGGGAAAATTAAAGATACCCGTGACCATCACTTTATCACCGGGGTGTGCTAGTGCATCACACCCCCGAACTATACCACACCGGGTGATTGCCGTTTTAGATATAAATGAAAGATGACCACCCACTTCATCACCGGGGTACGCTGTATATCACACACACCCGGAGTATATACCACACCGGGTGATAATTATATATGTATGTTGGGAGACCCCAATGGTGTAATGCACCCCGTCGTGTAGATTATCTCGGTGCGTTGGCCGTCATCGGGATAAAAAAGGAGACACCTGTCACTACCGTTCCCGCCTGTCCCGACCTCGCCCGGGAAAGGTTTACCTGCTATTACGGGGGACCATAGTAATCAGAATCCATTGTTTACACGAAAACCTCTATTCCAGTATTTTTACTATTAACAAGGATATTTGGTCCTGATTAAGATGTTCCCTGTACAGTGGAAGCCCGCAGCATCATGCAGAGCAGCACGCGTCAGGTTTCGATGGCATTAAAAACAAGCCAACGCGCGGACAAAGTCGCACGTGAAAGTATATGGAGTATTCTCGCCGGCTGAAGACGTTGCCACGGCACCAGCACACAGGGGTCGCCCTCGTTTTTCTGTCTTCTTCTCGACATGAGAATCACGAGAACTGCTCAAGGTTTATCCCGTACTGACCCCTACCTGGCCTACTCGCCGTCCATATCGCTCGAAATCTTAGCTGCCAGTATAGTGTACTGGTATATCATGCGAGTAGGATACCGCGGTTTGACCCCTTGACTGACCGCCTCTATACTAAAACCAGTATAATGAGGCCAAAAGAGGCCTTGGCACGCCCGAAAAATCGGTCTCCTACAAGTAGCGTATTTGCTCAAAATTTAACCACTACGCGGCCCGCCGCCCCCCCCCCCGCCCCGCCAACCCCCAACCCCTCGCCTCAAAAGTAGGCTTTTCCGTGGGCGCAAGCTCCACGTGAGCATATCCTCCAACAAGGACGAGAGGAGAGAGCTCGCCAACTCCACCATGAACTCCAAGAACGGTCCTGGGATGGGAGGTCGGGGCCCCTTCGGCGGAGGCGGTTTCGGCCCGGGGGGAAGGGGCCCCATGGGCCCCCCCGGCGGTATGATGGGTGGGAGGGGTGGGCCGATGGGCAGGGGCCCCCACCTCGGCGGCCGAGGCCCCATGGGAGGAGGGCCCCTTTTGCCCGGCCCGATGTCGGGCGGAAGAGGGCCTGGGGGTAGGGGTGTTGGTCCCGCGGGGCGCGGTAGAGGCCCCGGAGGTCCTAGGGGTGGTCGTGGACCGGGGGGACCTATGGGCCCTAACGGCCCTGGGCCGATGGGCCCGAATGGCCCCGGACCGATGGGCCCGAATGGACCAGTGCCAATGGGCCCTAATGGTCCAGGACCCATGGGCCCGATGGGTCCAGGGGTCGGGCCGATGGGTCCAATGGGCGATGGAATGGGTCCTGGTGGCCCGATGGGTGATGGGATGGGGCCTGGTGGCCCGATGGGACCGGGAGGCCCCATGGGGCCCGTCGGCGGTCCTGGCCCGGGCGGGGGAGGCGGCGCTGGCTTGTTGGGGGCTGGGAGGGGGTCGCTGGGTCCGGGAAGGGGATCAGGAAGGTGGGGGTGTTTGCCGCTTTTTATATTATATTATTTATGGGAGTTCGAGCGCTTGGTTCGGCGTTTTTTCAAACGGTGAACGGTGGCGAGTTGCGTAGTGCTAATGTTCTTGTTTGGAGGGTTTTCGATCGCGAGGCATAGCAATTGTAATACCGCTTTTTTAGACAATCGGTGCGCTGGGTGTAGAAACGGCGGACCTTTCGGCGTTGTTTCGATATGCTGCACGCGCACACAGCCTTGCCAGACGGGGCTCCGTTATAACGATGATGCACGCAGCGGTGGGGCCGTATGTACCCGAATTGTAGAACAAATTATTAAACCAGTATTAGCATATACCAAGTACGTACGGTAATAATCAAATTTCGGCGTCAGCCATTTCAGTCAATTTCAGAGGCCACGTGATAATCATTTTGGTTTCCTTTCGATTAGTCGGCTTAGTATACCAGGAATACAAGGTACTCAAGCCCCACGTGTATATACTTGTGATACTGAAAACATGATCCCGACCTCATTTTGTTTTGTCTTTTTTCTTCTGCTCGTATTTTGTGTGCGACAGGATGAACGGTGGCGGAAGAGGGCGCGGTGGGGGTCCCATCGACCCTACCCTCGGAGGCCGGGGTGGCCCAAGGGGCCCAGGCGGACGGGGCCCCCACGGCGGCCCTGGCATGATGGGGCCCGGAATGGGCGGACGCGGCCCGGGCGGGCCCCTCCTCATGAGTCCCGAGCCCGCGGGGGGACCCGGGGGGCCCGGAGGCCGGGGAGGCCACATGAGCGCCGGTATGGGCGGCAGGGGTGGCCGGGAAGGTCCTGGAGGGCCAATGGGACCCCGAGGAATGGAAATGGGCCCTGTAGGGGCCGGGGGGGGAGGTATGGACGGCCCGGAACGGATGGAGGGACGGCCAGGAGGCATGGGCGGCCGCGGTGGTGGTGGCGGCGGCGGTGGGATGGGTCCGGGAGGAAGAGGTGGCGCGGGGTGGGACGAGTATGGCCAAGGTGATTTTTTGTCTGCCGCGTTTTTTTTTTTGTTCGTGCTTTTATGTTCTCGTTTCGCAAATGTGATATTTTCAAAAAAAAAAAAAACAGTCGTATCGTATACATAGCAATAGTTTTAATACGGTGTTGTTGTGTTTAATATTCTGGTAGATTGTACGTACCTTGTCGTGTAAAAAAAAAAAAATGTTAGTTTGGGCTTTGGGTTGGAATTGTTGACGTGAATGGACTTCCGTGTTTTCTGTCGAGCAGGGGGGTGCTTGGTGTCGAATATAGTCTCAATACAACAGTGTCAACAGTATCATACTTGGAGTGCCAGGAATTTTGCCGGCCAGCCACGACGCCGTGCTTGGTGTCGGCTCACGTCAATCCATACATGCGTCCCAAGTTGTTGCAACCCCACTAAACCCAAGAACCACTCGACGGTTCTTTGTCGATTTTTTGTCCCCCAAACCCGAAAGGTGGAGGCGACCCCTACATGGAAAACCCAGACCGTAGCGGCGGTGGGATGAGAGGCGGTCATGGTCCAGGCCGTGGTGGCATGGGCGGCCACGGCGGACACGGCGGACAGGGTGGTGGTGGTGGTGGTGGTGGTGGAGGCGGGGGGGGGGGCGGGGGCGGATCACAAGGTATCGACCGCGGCATGGACCAGGACGGTCGTGGCATGGGACACGGTGGCTCGCGGCGGGGGGGGGGGGGGGGGGGGGGGCGGATCACAAGGTATCGACCGCGGCATGGACCAGGACGGTCGTGGCATGGGACACGGTGGCTCGCGGCGGGGGGGGGGGGGGGGGGGGGGGCGGATCACAAGGTATCGACCGCGGCATGGACCAGGACGGTCGTGGCATGGGACACGGTGGCTCGCGGCGGGGGGGGGGGGGGGGGGGGGGGCGGATCACAAGGTATCGACCGCGGCATGGACCAGGACGGTCGTGGCATGGGACACGGTGGCTCGCGGCGGGGGGGGGGGGGGGGGGGGGGGCGGATCACAAGGTATCGACCGCGGCATGGACCAGGACGGTCGTGGCATGGGACACGGTGGCTCGCGGCGGGGGGGGGGGGGGGGGGGGGGGCGGATCACAAGGTATCGACCGCGGCATGGACCAGGACGGTCGTGGCATGGGACACGGTGGCTCGCGGCGGGGGGGGGGGGGGGGGGGGGGGCGGATCACAAGGTATCGACCGCGGCATGGACCAGGACGGTCGTGGCATGGGACACGGTGGCTCGCGGCGGGGGGGGGGGGGGGGGGGGGGGCGGATCACAAGGTATCGACCGCGGCATGGACCAGGACGGTCGTGGCATGGGACACGGTGGCTCGCGGCGGGGGGGGGGGGGGGGGGGGGGGCGGATCACAAGGTATCGACCGCGGCATGGACCAGGACGGTCGTGGCATGGGACACGGTGGCTCGCGGCGGGGGGGGGGGGGGGGGGGGGGGCGAGGGGAGGGGCTCGGTGGACGCGGGGGTGGTGGTGGGGGTGGGGCGGACATGGGTGGTCGAGGCGGGGGCATGGCCGAGAGCTATGCGGACCGCGGGGCGTGGGGAGGAGAAGGCCAAGGAGGTGGAGGAGGTGAGTTGACCCGCCAAGGCTGGCGTCGGGGTTTCGTGCCACCGGCGGGACTGGGCACCTTGATGGTGTGGGTTCTCTAGGTAGCGACGGGTGATGGTAGGGCGTGTGCACGTAGCATCGGCCGAGGGCGTAGGACGGCGGCCTCTATAGGGTAGGGTAATAAGCTGTAGGCATTGGCGGCCGCAGCTGGTGTGGATTGCTGTGTATCGAGTTCGTGATGTTAGTAGCTGCAGGTACAGTAGCGACGGCCGTTGGTGTGACATTTTTTTGTTTCGGGCAGCGACCGGCGGCACCGCTGCTTTTGGTGGGTACTTTGTTGAGCTGCTTCGTTTTGTTGGTGGTTGTTGAGTTGTGTTTTTTTTACTGCGGAAAAGGGCAAGGTGTATAAGAGAGTATGGGGTCGGACGAGAGGGGGGAGAGGAATACGCGGTTTGAAGGAGCTTTGAAACGCTGCAATGGATTTTGTTTTCAAGGCAGCAGCCGGCTTTGGTTTTCGCTAGTTCTGACTTATTTTCAAGTGCTTGCAAAGCTGAGTGTTGACCACTCAATCGGTCAACAACTCACAGCTGGCGTACTTGTAAAAAAAAAATCAAGTGCTTTTGACGCGAAGTTATTCTCGAGGGCGGTCGGTCGTCGGACACTATTTGCACGATGCGTAGGGGCGTGTACGTTGCGAAATGTTATTCAACATTTCTCGCGAGCACTTTTTTTGTTTTGCAGTTTGTATGTGTAGGCGCGTGCGTGGTCTCTCTATATAGCTACAGCAGTGTTGGTTAGGCTCAGTTGTTGAGTTTTCTTTTTGTCCGAAGACCATTTTTACTGAAGGGAGGCAGTCATTGTAGCATCGTATTATTCATGTATGTACCAGATACTTAGTTTGTTGAGTCGCGTGTAGTAACCGCGCCCCTTCCCCCCCCCGCTCCCCGCCAAGAAAGGTTTCCAGTTGTTCGGCGTTGCGTGGCCCAATATTTTTGTAGTTATTCAGAAAGTTCGCTTTGCTTTTTGTTACAGTGGGTACCCCGAGTTAAGAACGCCCCCCAAGATAAGAGCATTCTGGACTTGAACAGCGGTCGAAATGGCTTGTCCCAACTATATACTACGTGCCCTGGTAAGAGCTATGGATTGCCTGCTACGTACAGATAAGAGCAGTAGTGTACCAGCAGTTGACCCCTTGAGATAAGAACTGGTCCAACGAATTTGGGGGCATAGTACTTGGAATTAGTGTGGGACATTTTTTCAGTTCTGAATGGGTCAAGAGAGCTTATTAGGCTTAAGACTGTCTTGGGGTGCTCTGAACTCGGGGTTTCCGCTGCTGTATGTTTTTCGTTCTGTTGGGTGCGTTATGACACCTGTTTTAGTTGGTCGCGTTACACATAAAACTCCAAAATGGAGGACGGACAAGGTCCAGGTGTACACATGTTCGTTGCGTTTTAGTTTAGTGTACAGTGGTAGTATTGGCCCCTCTATCGTAGAGTCGGTATGAGCCAGCCAACAAAAACACGGCACTATGTAGCGGCCACCGGCACTACTCCCCGCACGGCCACATTGGTGAATCCCATCTATGCCAAGCTATTTTACAGGCCCTATAGCGGGCAGCCGGCACTATAGAGGGACCACTACTATTAGCGTTTGAGTTAAGTGCGCTAGTGTTTCCACGCACTGCCGGTATCCGCGGTCTGCTGGCGGTAGATCTAGTGTTGTGGTTAGGAGTACAAGGCCCGATGTTCAAACCCGGCGATAAAATACTAACCAATCACCGCCCACATCACGCTTTGGTTTAGTGCCTTGTCACATTTTTTTTTTCGTTGGTTGCGGTTAGACCCTTTTTTAGAGAGAACCCCGGCACTCGCGAGTACAGACCCTCTTTGGTCAATTATCATGTCACACGGGTACGAGTACGTACAGTAGCACTCAAGACTCTTGGCTTATTTTGGGGCCTGGTATTTTTGTATGGTGTTTATTTAGTATATAGCATTGTAAAACCCAAACCAGTATATGTTTGTTCGTGTATGGCTTTTTCGTGTGGTCATACCAAGAAGCCAGCATTTTAGAATGGGCAGTCTTGAACCGTTACACCTTATTTGTATGGCGTTTAGTATACTATACTAAAAGTCAAACGAAAAAAGCTACATACTCGCGGGTACCCGCAGGGGGGGGGGGGGGGGTCCTGGTTTGGCAATAGGCGCTTGTTGGCCGCGAGTACTCGGAGGGGTACACCTTTCGTTTCGGCACACACGTTCATTGGTTGCGATCAGGATCTGTTTTCGAGTGCGAACCGTAACCATGGATGGAACTGCTGTTTGTACATTTTGCGTGGTGTTATTAATAGTTGGCTTCACGTCTAGACATTTTTGTTGTCGTGGTGGTTGCTTACCTTTCGTTCCAACCCCCCCCCCCCCCCCCCCCCCCCTTGTGTGTGGTGGCAATTTTTACCCGTCCGTGTTTTCATACCGCACAGAGCGTTGCGTTCGCGCAGGGGTGTGACCGTTTTACAGCGCTCGATTTTTCCAGAACGAGAAGGGTTTCTCAAAACTGAACACAAGGCGGTGTTTTCGGAAATATCTGGTCGAAAGCCTTCGGAAAATGGAATGTTCGACTTTAGCGTAGCACCCTTGCTTACTACCGTGGTCGAGAAAACGCGCGCTGAAAACGATAGCCACCCCCGTGCGAACCTAACGATTTTTAGGGTATTATTCAAGAGGGACCATAGTTTTTTTTCGTTTTTTGTTTTATCCTCGGGCGGATGGGTAAAAATAAAGCTTAAGCCCTCCACACAGGGACCTTTAAAGTAAAATAGATCAAATATTGTCAGAAAAACTGGGATGTATTCAGGTTTTGCGCGTGTACCTTAGGTCCTATTTACTATGGTCCCCTGCAGTAGTGATAATTCACCGCTGTACTCCAGCAGTGGCTCTGTCTTGCCTGTGTAGCCCGCCAGTAGCCAAGAGGTCGTTACGAGTCCATGGCCATCACGCTGCGTGGTTTTGATTGTTTCATTTGAGTTGCTGTATTGTACCTGGTTTCATTTTAGTTCGGAAAGTCTGTCGCCGCTGCTGTTGCATCCTCCGCAGGGCTTATGCGCTCGTTGTAAGTATTTACGAGTAGGGTTGAAAAGTGGCTTGAAATGCTGCTTCAGAATTGGCTCCGAAAGTTTTATGTTGCTCAGTATTTTGCTCGAAATGTTGCTCCAGAAATTGCTTGAAACAATGATCCAGAAGTTGCTTGAAATGACGCTTAGGAAGTTGCTTGGAAAGTTTGACATTGCTTCAGAAGTTGCTTGACATGTTGCTCCAGAAGTTGCTTGAAACTTGATCCCAACGTTGCTCAAACAGTTGCTCCAGAAGTCGCTTGAAATATTGCTTCCGAAGCTGCTCAAAACATTGCTTTATAATTTGCTTGCAACGTTGCTCCAGAATTTGCTTCACAAGTTGCTTCAGAATTTGCGTAAAACATTGCCTCAGAAGTTGCGTAAACATGCTTTGGACTCTTGTGCTTAAAACGTTGCTCCAGAGGTCGCTTCAGAAATTGTCGCAGAAGGTTGATAGAAAGATTGATCCAGAAGTTGCTTAAAACGTTGGTTCAGAAGTTGCTTGAAACGTTGGTTCAGAAGTTGCTTGAAACGTTGCTTCAGAAGTTGCTTGAAACGTCGCTGCAGAAGTTGTTTCACACATTTGCTTCAGAATTTGCGTAGAACATTGCTTCAGATTTGTTGTGCGTAAGCCGTTGCTCCAGACGTTGCTTCAGAAATCGGTGCAGAACTAGATTGAGCCGCTGTGCGCCCTCTTATCACCGTTCGTGGTCTGACCCTCCGAGGTACACCTTTTTTTTTTAATCAGTAGACGCGCTGCACCCCTTCACCGACCGTTCCTCTCGTTGCCATGTTTTTACGCGGGCATTTTGCCGGCCGCCGAGCGTCCTCTCTCATCCCCCCCCCCCCCCCCACCCCACACACCCCCAGCCCNCCCCCCCCCCCCCGCTCCCCCCCCATTTTGTGGTACACATTTTTTTTCGTGTTTTTTTTTTCTTGTTTTTTGTTTGTTTGTCTTATCGTTTCCTTTTGTTGTCTTAAGGCGAACGGCGCGGGGCTCCCGGCCCTTCAGAGTACAACCCTCCATCTCTCCATGCTGAGAGCGGTATGCACGGTGGTGGTGGTGGTGGTGTTGGTGTTGGTGGGGGGGGCGCGGGTGAGGGGTACGGAGGGCATGATGACTACCCTGCCGAGAGGGGGGACGGTGGTTACCGTGACAATTACAACAATGGCGGCGATAGCCGCGGCAGTGGTTACCCTCAAGCCCGCGAGAGTGGGTCCATGCGCAGCGGGGGCGGGTCCGAGTATGAAGGCGGTGGGGGTGGGGGTGGGGTTGGTCACGGTAGGGAGAGTCGCGCGGGGGTAGCGGATGTCGGCGGCGGCGGTGGCGGCGGCCAGGGATACGCTGCCGGCGCAGGGGGAGAGCAAGGGGGGTACGGCGCTAACGGTGCTAGTAGGGACGCGGCGTATGGTGCTGAGTACGACGGTGGCCGGGGTGGTGTCAAGGGAGGGTATGACGACGAGTCGGGTCGGTACAGTACGGGGGCAGGCGGAGGTTACGGGGCTTCGACTAGCCGGGGATCAGGAGCCGGCGCTGTTGATAGTGGCGGGGCTGACCCCAGCGGGACCCCAGCGTACGGCCACCGTAACGCTAGCGGTGGTGGCGGGTATAGGGGGGGGAACAGTAGTGGTGCGGCCGGGGGCGTGGCCCCGTCCAACGATCAGTATTCTGGAGCAGACTACGGGAGGTCGAGTGGTCAGCCTGCGGGCGCCACCGGCTACGGCGATAGGTCCGGTGACGGTGCCGGGTATGCGGGGGGGAGCGGCCACCTGGGAGAGGTGGAGAATAGCAGGGGCAGCGGTTACGGTCAGCAGGCTGACGCCGCCGGCCATAGGGCAGATGTTGGCGCCGGCGCCGGGTATGATCAGGGCTACAACGGCACCGGGGGCGCCGGCGCTGCCACCGGCGGTCGCAATGGACACGCCGCGGCGAGCGGCAACAAGTTGGACGGCGCTTACGGCAGCAGCGGTAATGGGAACAACTTCGACACGGCTCCGGTTGACGGGAGGTACGATGACGGTCGCAGCGGAGGGCGCAACGGAACCGGCGGTGACGCTTATTCTACGGGCGCCGCCGGTGCCGCCGCCAGCTCTTACGGTGGTGGAGGCGACACCTACCCGGCAGCCGCGGGGTCGTACTCGCAAGATGCCTCAAGCAGGACCCCCCAGGGGTCCCTCTACGGCTCCCAGCAGCAACAGCAGGGATACGACGGGCCCGTCAAGACTGCTGCGGGTAACAGGTCCCAGAGCGCCCACGCTAGCGACCCCGCCACGCCGAAGGCGGGTGGGTATGCCGACAGCGGTGATTACAGCAGCTCGGCGGCGCAGCAGCAGTACCGCGGCAGCGGCGGGTATGCGGACCAAGCTTCCGGGGGTGGTGCCGGTGTGGCCACGGCGGCTTCTCAGCAGTCGGGCTACGGGGGCAGCGGACAGGGGAGCGCGGCTTACAACGCGCAGGCTGAGACGGCGTACGATACCGCCGGTACCGCTACCGCTGCCACCGGCGGGTACTCCGGCACAGGTAGCGGGTACGCCGCTTCCGCGCAAGGCTACGGAGGAGGGACCGGCGCTTCTTCGGCAGGCAACGGTGCCAGTGGTGCCTACGCGGGCGATCAGTACGCTCAAGCTGCTCAGAGTGAAGGCGACTATTGGACGCGCGGTGGTGGGTCGGCTGGTTCAGGCGGTGGGTATGCAGCCGAGGCTGCGACTGGGGCAGGGGCAGGGAGTACTGCGCAGTATGCCGCTTCTGAGTCGGGGGGGAGGGGGGGCGGGCAAGGGCAAGGGTCGTACGCTTGGTGAGGTCGGGGGGAGTGGGCGGGTATTGACAGTACGCTCATGAGTAAGGACATGTCGTTATTGCAGGTTTGACAACTATTATTATACTCGACTTGCGTCGTCCTTGGCTCGAGTTTGGGAAGGAGGGCACGAACATCGTGTTTGTAGGGAGAAATCGATACCGTACATTTTTCTTTTTCTGATTCGGGCATGGTTCTTCAGTATGACGTATAGTTGTCGTGGAGGAAAGCATTGATGATCTTACTCACGCACGCCTGACATGAAACGGCATACATGCGTGTTATTTGGTACATAGGTTCGTTAAGGCTACCGGTACTACGTACCCGTGTTTTTTTGTCCTAATATGCGTAAGCTAAGAAGAACGAACGGCGCTGGGCTGCATGAAGTTAACGATTTTTTCGCGCTTGCTGTGCTTAGGGAGGAACGGAGGGCAACGCTAGGCTAGGCTAGGCTGTCATGGTTGCAGCGGCGATCTCGCGCGGTGGTACAGAGACAAGGAAGAGACAAGGAAGGAGGGTATTTTGTAAGGGGAAAAGGTCATGTGGGTGGGGTTCGAGAGGGCACGGGATAGACGGTGTGGTCTGGTGTAATGCTCCCGCCATTCACCACCACCCGTCGTGCCCTCCAAGCGTTATCGGTGGAGAATAGGTGGTAGATATGACACGCTCACGTGCCCTCGATACGTATGTTTGCGGTGCGGTGGGGATTGACCTCGGTGCGTTGGCGGTGCGCTGTGGGCAAAGGCTAGGTGGTATATATGGCACGCTCCCGTGCTCTCGACGCGTTGCTGCGGTGCGGAGGGGGGGAAGCTAGGTGGTAGGTATATGACGCTCGCTCACTCTTCTTATGGCTGTACATGTGTGGTCGTTTATGCTCGCTCTGTAACGGGAGGTATCAATTAAGTCGTAGCACGCTCGTCTAGGCAAGCCGGCCAGGGTAAGCGGATGGGCATGCTATATTGTTGCGCGGAGCCGAGAAGGAAGAACAGTTGTTTGTTGATCAAAAGGGGCGCAGCAGGTGCTGGTGTTTGTTGAGCAAAAAAAAGAGGCGCAGCAGGTACAGTAGGTGTTTGTTGAGCAGAAGAGGAGCAACACAACAGGTGTTGTTGAGGCAAAAAAAAAATGCGCGGGCGATCGTTTCTCAGGCTTGTTTACGTCAGAAGAGCCGTTCTGGCCGATGTTGCGCTTTTCCGACACGCCCTCAGCGGCGGAAGCGAAAGGCAACTAAATGTGATAGCTGGCTTGGGTCATATGCGTTGCTCGCAATCTGCGACCCTGCAACAAAAAAGTGGCGCGCCCATCGTTTTGATTTTTTTATGAAAATTATCTCCCCATGAAGGAACGAACGGTAAAAAAAGAGGAATGAACGTAGGCAGATGGTTGTTGTTTTTTCGATAAGTCGTACCGTACGTAACATCTTGCTTGCACACAGGGCAGGACAAGGCAGGCGCTACTCTTAAATGTTTCAAGATATTTCGTTGACATTTTCATCAAAAGGGACCGGTTGGAGTTAGCAGCGAGGAGGGGTGGACAGGGTTGCCAAAATAGTAAAGAGGCGGAGAGGGGCCCTCATAGTGTTCACTTGTAGACTGGTGCCAAAAACCAAACGCATCGTCGGTGATGAACCGGCCAAGACTTCAGTAGATTCTTCGCGGTGCTGTTTTCACTGCATTGGTACCGGCTTTAATCTGAGTCGGTGTCAATGTCAAGGGTCACCCCCGATTGGGTCTCTCAGGACGAGTAAGTAAGCAATATTGTTACAATGTCGTGCGGGTCGCGAGCTGATGTTTTCCTCGCTATTGTTTTTTTTTTTTTACATCTGTCTTGTTCTTAGTTTTTGCCAAGTGTTTTTACGATAAGGGCGTCGTTTCATCCTCTTTCTTCTCCTCGAGACACTTTTTTTTCTTGTTCTTGTGGCGACAAAGGAATGGCCGGCCACGGTGCTGCGAATATCGATGGTGTTTATTTTATATGCATGGTGTAACGAGCTCTACTCCTTATACCCTATAAAGTGGGTAATCACCGGGAAAGCACAATAGGTAGGATATATTTTATGTATTTATCAGAGTCTGGTCTGCCGAAGCACAACGCACGACTCCACTATTCTATTACTTGCATAGTGGGGTACGCTCTTCTGCGGCCGCTGTTTTTTTTTCTTCTTCTTCCGGTGCCGCCTTGAGCGCGGACGGTCGGATGGATCAATGGTGTTCGCGGAGTATTCAGCGGTATTCCTTGGTTGATGATAATGCTGCGTGCGGCGGAAAATTCTTGTTTTTTTCCTGAAGGGGGGTATTTTCTTGAAATACCCAGACGACACACTATTATATTTTTGTAGGAAACCAAAATATGTGTACCATAAAAATAGGAGTACTTTGCGAGTAGCACTCGACATTAGTTTTTCGATTGGGTATCGATCACGGGCCGGGGGTGGAGAAGAGGTAACGCCGACAAGCCGCCACATGATAAGTAGATTTTTTTGTGGTTCCATATTTTTGCGGTGGTAAGGAGCGTTTCGTGATACGGTCGCCGCAGGTCGAAGGTATACTTAGCATCTGGTATGATATACTGAGAAGGTCTACAGTTAGAAGCAGCGGTAGGAGCTAACTGCTGTGGTTACTTACCATGCGACGGAATTGGCGTCATGCGTACTTCCCTTCGTCGATGTAGGATGCTCGACGAGGTTGCAAAGAGAGAACACTGTAGATTGAGAGATCGGCCATCTCCCCCCCCCCCCCCCCCCCCCCCCACTCTCCACTCAACAGCTGTTTGCTTGACACGCCAATATAGATGTCGCGGTGACCCGCCCGCTGCGCGCAGGCACACTTGAAAGCCGTTCCGTAGAGTTATGTGCTACGTGATATTGTGCCTTGCCTTGTTTCAGATTTTTTTGCGCGTAACTTTTGGTTCTTCCTCGAGTTTTGCACAAACATACGCGTGCTCGAACGTAATTGGCGAGCTGTTGGACTAAAAATGCTGGTTCCCAAGGGTTGACATAGTTTTCGTTGTATACATATACATGCATTCGCACACATTGACGATGAGCAAACTAAGAGGAGGTTTGGACGTGGGGAGCGGCGAGTATCTATGTAGCGATATTTTTTCTTTGTGTTTTTGTATTTGTATTTGTTTGCTCTTCTTCGGCAGCGCGTGTTGTACTCGACAAGATGGATGGATCACGGCGCATTTGGCACACTGAATTTGTGGACATTTTGGAAACACCCCAAGTCTCCTACCCCCCCCCCCTCCTTTCCAGCCAATGGGCGTCATAGCCCATATTTTCCAGCAAGCGGGATTTCGACGCAAACAA
Source organism: Saccharina japonica (assembly GCA_008828725.1). Classification (NCBI taxonomy): domain Eukaryota; class Phaeophyceae; order Laminariales; family Laminariaceae; genus Saccharina; species Saccharina japonica. The sequence goes on along the minus strand of MEHQ01004440.1, from coordinate 279,421 downwards.
GGCGTTACTTTCCCCTTTAGAACCGGACCCTCGTTTTCGGGCACAAACTACTTGGAATTAGAGCTGGAATACTTTTGCAATAGTAGGATATACCGCCTACTAAGCGTGTTTCCAGTACCTGCTACCAGTCGTGTTTTCTTCAGATGGCGGGGCAGGTCTCCACATTGGCGTGGTTTGTGGCTACCGGATGGGTGGGTGGATGCAGCATGCTTGCTGACACGCCGAACGGTGCCGTAATTATGATAGCATTATCTTACCCCTCCCCTAAGGGAGCAAGTAGCTGGTGATAAACCTGCAATATTTCTATATTTTGGAAGTGTGATGTTCTGGTCCAGCTGTCGTGTAATACCGGGTAATAAGTAAGAATGATGATGAAATTCGGTATTATTGTTACGCAATAAATCAGGTTGACCCTTTTTTTTTTCATCCTGCCCGCCGTTGCTTCTTCTCCCGTTTGTGGGCGAACGTTTTTTGTATTTTGGTCTATTGCAACGACGCCGAAAAAGTCTGGCAGTTAAATGCGGGGGGCGGGGCTGCGGGGCAAATATTTTTGGCAGATCTATATTTTTAGGTTCCGTTCTCGCTGTTGCCCTTTCCAGGCATTGCGTTGCCCAGCTATTCATAGCCGCAGTTAGTTTTACGATTCGGGGTCAGGTTCTGGGTGGGAGGTGTTGAGACTTGTGTAAAAGACCGACTCTCATGCATTACAACAGTTACATTGATACCGACCGGCAGATGATGGGCTCGCAGCGTTTGGATAATGAATGTCCCCTTGGATAAGTTCATCAACAATAATAGGCGTACACGCTGTGAAGCCGGCTTTTTTCATGCTGGCTTGCCGTGAGAGCTGAATAGCTAGATCACGTACTCGTAGGAGGTAGCGACGAGTAGCTGGCTCTGAATTTTGGGCATAGTACGGAGTTCGATGCAACTCAACACAACTTGTTGGGTGCGCCATACTATGTGGCGTGTCGGCCCTGTTTTTCGGCGGCGGTCGAGGGGCTAGGAACTTGACAACGAATGACCGATTGATTGACAACCGCCCGATGTAAGTACAACAAGCCACGAGCACGAGAATAGCGGTTTATCGAGACGACAGCGCTTTATTATCGGTACCACGCCGCGTGCAGCTAGATTATATATCCGGGCCTGCCACACGTGCTGTATGTAAGCTTGCTGTACCGACGGCTGTCCTACGAGGATATTAAAAACGCCTGCTGGGTTGGCGTGGAGACCCTTCCTTGTCCCGCCTAATCGTAGGAAACTAGCCAACTAGTCGTAGGGACGTCGACACCCCAACGATACCTTCTTGGTGTACATAATCATATTTTTATGTTTTTTGTTCGGAGGGAGGATACAGCTACGACACTATTTATAGGAGCTTCGTAGCTGCTGGCGGCACCCTCTTTTTCATGAAGCCCGCCTGTACGTAAAACAAAAAAGAAATGGAGGTTGCGTGTTGAACCGTTACCGCTGTTAATAGCTGCATGCAGACCGTTGCCGCTATTCGGGTGTGCGGAATCTGCCGGGTGCTCGTTGCTCTCGTGGTAAAGAAAGGCGGAGCAACAGCAACCGCAATAGTTCGCGATTGATTAGCATGGAGATGGTGGTTAAATGCGCAGCCCTGAGACACGCAACTTCGTGGTGAGGTGCGTGTCCAAGCATTGCTTGGGTTGATGCCACTTATGTTTAACGGGTACTGGATATCATTAAGCGTAGGTAAGGTATCTACTGTAGGTTAGGTACAGAAGTAGTTCCGCAATACTCCGCGACGGCAATACTGACAGGTGGCATTTTTGTTTTACGCAGCCATAGCTACGCTTTATAATGTTAGTGCCCTCCCTTTTCACAGTCTACGCTGCTATCAAATAATTTCTCGGAGCTTTTTTGGTAGGTTACTAATATTCCATCTAATCACCACAGTAGCACAGAGTGCAGTGTAGGACCCCTGCTAAGAAAGCCAGGCAGGGATTGACAGGAAAATAAATGAATTCGGGAGTTATCGTACTGAAGTTGGGGTAGAACGCACCCCTTCTCAAATAGGAAAGCCAGCCTGGAATTGCTTTCCTGTGTCTTGCGTTCAATTGTTGTTGTCCTGTACTACTGTACATAGCTCTTGCGGGTGGGAGGGTCTAGCGCATCGATCTTGGCGCTAACACAGGAGAACAGCAAGGATCGCCGCTCGCTCCGAGCGCGTGTTCTTAGTCCGCGTACTTTTGTAATTCACGACGTCCTGTAGAAAAAAGATGGCCACCACTGCTTATATCCGATGATACACCAAAGCTATTGGTCGGTACTGCTTGCTCGAATACCCCTTTTTTTTAAATTGCGAGTGAGTGCAGTTGGTAAGCTCTAGAAGGGGATCTCCCAGCCCCCAGTGCAGCCCTTCTCTATACGAGTTAATTTTCTACTCGGTTGCTTTGCGTGCACAATACAGCAGAGTTGTTCGCTAAAATAGTTTAGAGCTTTCACTGTTTTTTGTTTGGCGGGCCTCTTCAGCGTGCGCGGGGTTACAACGAAATATCTGCCTGCACATAAATACATATTATGTGGTGTCGTGCTTCCTGCTACTACCTCGTACAGTCCCCTGGTACACAGTTTCAGGGATTGCTACCCCAACACAGGACGGATCGTGATGTGTCTCACTACTGGACAGGCCTGTCAACCTTCTTGGAACGTCAGTGGGGAAATAGGCGACTACTTACAGCGACGGCCACTGCGTGATTGGGGAATTGTACAAACATGGTGTCCAAGTCACATTGCAAGGAGTCGTACGTGTGGGCCCTTGCGCTGCGCGTAGACAGTCGATAAGACTAAAATGAAGTTGAGCATAGTTTTGATCGCTGTTTCTGGGCCCCAAAGGGGTTGATTGTTGATTGTACGCAGGGAAGTTGCCTGGTGGCCGACACATAGCTCTTGAAAAGTGAACAAAGTATGCGTGTGCGTAATCACCTCCAAACATGCCGTTTGAGCGTTAATCGTGCTTTGTCTGAACTCGATGTCAGATCCGAGTTCACATCCTTTGCTTTTTCTTTGTTGCCTTCCGTGGTTCTCGCGTTTCGCGTTTTTGACTAACATAAACTTACACTTACATGAGCTTGACACCAACGACCCTTACTAGGTGGTAATCGAAGTGAGTCTGTCGAGCTTACCGGTAGATGGCCCGAGCGACCACAACATTAGAAACAAGCCAGTATGCCGAGCAATGCAGTTTCACTACAGTAGCTTGGAGCGCGGCAAGGGAGGGACCTGGTCGGACCCACCCAGTGACTTTTGGCGAGCACCTATTTTCCGGTCTGGGCCAGCTGAATGAAACCACAACAAACGGCCTCAAGACAGCAATAGCGCAGATCTTCAAGGTGTGCTTGGGCGGTGTTCTGGCTTCGGAGCTGCACTGCGGTACATTTTTTGGACATAGACCCACTTCGTCCGGCATATCGCTATCCGCGTGCCGCGCATGTTATCGCCGCCCCTTAAAGGTTGGGAAGAACAAGCGCTCGGGTGAGTCTGAGGCTTGTCGTGAGTATTGACATGCAGGTTCGCATATATATGCGTTCGGCGAAGATATCGCGTGACTCTGAAGGTACCGATGCACGCGATATATTCACCGAAGGCATATTATGCGAACCTGCTTCTCAGTACTCACGACAAGCCTCGGACTCGCCCGAGCGCTTGTTTTTCTCAACCTGTAGGGGGCGACGATAACATGCACGGCACGCGGTTGGCGATATGCCGGACGAAGTAGGTGTACCTGGTATGCCGGAAAAAGGGCCTAGGAGATGTGTACCCTCGCGGACGGGTAAGTACGCGCGAGGGCGTAGGGACATCCCTGATGGACAGGCGACACCACACACAGCGATAGCACCAATGGCCGGGGTGTCTGAAACCACAAAAACACCCCATGGAGAGAAACCCGGGGCTACGATGGTTACGATTGTGTGCTATTCCAGTGAGATCCACACCACAACCGATGGGGCCGGTAAGCACAAGCATCCACTCAGGGGACACACAGCCTTTGAGTGGCGTGCCAACCCGCAGACGAGTATGGAAAATGCCTTCAACCACATACAGATATCGGAGCCCACAAGACAAGGCCTACAAGTCGAACATACAAAGAACACGCTAGTCTTGAAGGGCGAGCGTTGAGTGTGGAATACCTTCACTTTACGGGCACTTCGCCGCACGACGACGAGATCGATTGCCCTGCCGGGCAAGACACCTAAACTGAATGGAGTGGAAGGAAGGCGGTAGAAATCGCGGCAATCCCGTCAATGGAGCCCTCGGTTTGTCCTTCAAGGAATGCATTTCCATTGAATGAATTGGGTAGCAAAAAGCCATCTAGGAGGCGAATGGCCTTTGAGGGGATACGAAAAGCCCCATTGGGAAAGGGGGGCAACGGGTAACCCTCGAACGTATTCCAACGGTGGACGATAGTCATTCAAGAGGGGGGGGTGCAGACATCATCAAAGGGGGCGGCTCAAGAGGGGCGAGTAGCCAATCTAGAGGGTGTAATTCATATTCAGGCATGGCCGTAGACGTATGACCATAGACCCTCGCATCCCTGCAATGCCGGGACGAAGCATGTTGGGTTTTCACCGGCCAGGCAAACATTGCTAGCGCCAAGCGCGAAGCGCCGTGAGGTGTTGTGCGAGTCGCACGAAGGGTGAGCTGCATCCTACTAAGAGCGGGGGCGTAGCCCATCAAGGGTAGCTCATCAAGGGGGCAGGCACCCCATCAAGGGGGGCGGGCACCCCATCAAGGGGGGCGGGCACCCCATCAAGGGCGGCGGGCACCCCATCAAGGGGGGCGGGCACCCCATCAAGGGGGGCGGGCACCCCATCAAGGGGGGCGGGCACCCCATCAAGGGGGGCGGGCACCTCATCAAGAGCGGCGGGCACCCCATCAAGAGGGGCAGGCACCCCATCAAGAGGGGCTGGCACCCCATCAAAAGGGGGGCGGGTAGCCCATGGAGGGGGGCTGGTAGGCCGTCGAAGGCACCGTGAGCATTTCAAGACGCCCGCATAAGTCCTACAATGGCCGAGGATATCGTTTGGCAAATAAACCCCCATGGGGATCAGGTAGCCCCTCCATGGGGAGAAAATAACCTTCCAATGGGTGCGGATACCTCTTTTTAGAGACAGGGGTAGTCCTACAGAGGGGGGGTGGGGGTGTACCAAGGGGGATGGTTGGCCCACCAAGCGGGACGCATGGCCTTCCACAGGGGTCGCATACCCCTTTAAGGGAGGCGTAAAGCCCTTCAAGGGGCATCGATAGTCCCTCCAAGGAGCACGGGTTGCTTTCCAAGCGAGGCGCGTAGTCCTCCGATGGAGCTGCATATGCCTCCAAGATGCATATTCCTCCATGGGAGGTGCATGGCTTTCCTAGGAAAGCACATAGCCTTACAAGCGAGACGCATAGCCCTTTACGAGAGCGCCACATAGCTCTCCAAACGAGGCGCATAGCGGTAGGCCTCCTGAGGGTATGATCTGCATTACTCGGGTTTTGCTTGTGGGACAGCTTTTGAGACATCGTCACCCCCCGACGGAGGCGCATAGCCCTCTAGGCGAGGCGCATGACACGACAGGGGAAGGTGCATAGCCCTCCAAGGGACACACGCAACCCTCCAAACGAGAGACAAAGCGCTCAGTCCACCAAGGAATGCATTTAACACGTAGCCCACCAAGGGATGCGCATTGCGCATGCATAGCTCTCCAAGCTGGGAAAGCGTATAGCCCTCCGAGGGAGACGCATAGCACACAGCCTTCCGACGGATGTACACGCCTTTCAGGAGACGCGTATCCATCCAGCTTCTTCTGGTAGCCTTCCTAGGGAGGCGCCCAGCCCTCCACCGGACGCGGCTAGCTCTCCAAGGTAGGCTCCCAGCCCCCTAAAGGAGGCGCATAGCTCGTAGCCCTCCAAGCAAGACGCTTCGCACGTAGGCCTCTGACCGAGGCACACAGAATCAGGTCCTCCCACGGAGGCACTTGGCCCGCCGAGGGAGGCTCCTAGCCGTCCGAGGGAGGTACCTAGCGGGAGGCGCCTAGCCCTCTGAGGGAGGTGCCGAGCCTTCCGAGGGAGGCACCTACTGTAGCCCTCCGAGATGGGCACCTAGTCCTCCCAGAGTCATCTAGCCCTCCCAGGGGGGCGCCGAGCCCCCCCCCCAACAGGCCCTAGCAGGGATACGTCTAGCCCTCCGAAGGAGATGCCTAGCCCTCCGAAGGAGGTGCCTAGCCCTCCGGAGGAGGTGCCTAGCCCTCCGGAGGAGGTGCCTAGCCCCCTCCGGAGGAGGTGCCTAGCCCTCCGAAGGAGGTGCCTAGCCCTCCGAAGGAGGTGCCTAGCCCTCCGAAGGAGGTGCCTAGCCCTCCGAAGGAGGTGCCTAGCCCTCCGAAGGAGGTGCCTAGCCCTCCGAAGGAGGTGCCTAGCCCTCCGAAGGAGGTGCCTAGCCCTCCGAAGGGGGCGGGTAGCTCTTCAAGCGGGGTGAAGAACCTTCCAGGCGAGGCGGGCCTACCTCTAAGGGGGGCGTACAACCCTTCATAGCATGAATAGGGAAGCGCGGCCCTCTAAGGGGTTCGCCCCTCGAAGAAGGGCTCAAAGCCATTCAAGGAACGCGATCGCTCTTCAACGGGCGCAAACAGCCCTTCGAAAGGTACCGGAGTGACAGGTAGCCCTCTGATGGGGGCGGATAGTCCTTCAAGGGGGACACATAGCTCTTTCAAGGGCACGTATAGCCATCAAAGGGGAGCGGATAGCCTTTCAAGGGCCGCTTATACAAGGGGCAAGAGTGGTCATTAGTATGACGGATACACCCCTCGAAGAGGGGTGAATAGCTCTCCAAGAGGAGCCGGTAAAACTCCATGGGAGGTGCATAGCCCTTCAAACGGCGCGGATAGCACTTCGATGAGGTGGGGGGGGGCGGGGTGGCGGGTAGCTCTTCAACTTATAGTGGGGTGGTAGGGAGGTGTACCCTGCGAGGCGAGATACCCGTTCAGAGGGGGGGGGGGGGGTTAACCTTGAAGGGGGAGGAAGCGAACAGTCCTGCAGAATGGGCACTTTGGAGCTCAGGTGGGCCTAACGGGTGCGATAAACCCTGAAGGGCCGACCAAGTTCTTGCATGATACTACAATCGTATCGGGCATCATCCCCGACGAAACATGGCTGCCCTTGCGGTCATCTTATCGTACGGTAGTAGGTCATGGTGGGGGGATAAGCTCGGTCGTACTTGGAACACCGGGGTGTCTACGACTAGCTCCGGGAGTATAGACTACGATTGCGGGCTTGACGCCTCCGACGTCGGGTGGGAGGCGAGGATGTGCACGAGGCGTGGCACTATTACCTAGCTTTGACTAACGAATAGTTAATGGGAGATCGCAAAGTACTGGGATCAGGAAAATGACGAGACTCTTGAGGCAGGGGGGGCGAGAAATGGATGAATCGGAGTGACAGACGGCATACTAAACGTAAGCGTGCTCGATAAAATATGTCGGACTGGAAGACGATCTGTACTTCACTCGACTTGCATGGCAACCCACCCGTGACGGGCGGAGCCTGCGATTATGTCGGCCGTGATACAAGGATGTGCGGTGACGTGTGCTTGGAGCTTCTTGCGGGCGTGATGTTGGTGTACGACGGCGTACGGCTGCGTCGCAAAGAAATTGGTTATGACTGCTATCGGACTTTCAGGGGGATAGCTCCGGCGGGCTTGGCAAAAATGCCAGGAAGCCATGCCTAACCCGCTACTTGACAGACGATAGCTGGGGGTTTAATGGTAGTTCCGGGCCATGAAAACTGCACGGCCGTGGCGACGAGGACCTGCTGACACCACAAAAGGCATACGGCTCCCTCCCCCAGACCTTAGGCACAAGAGACCAAGCGTTACTATTGAGAACCGACTTCGACCAGGCGATCACAAACAAGTTCACTCGTGAAAGGAGAACCGAATATATATAGGATAATGCTACCCGTAGAGAGAGAAAGGGATTTCGTCCCCGCAGGTTTCTGATTGACTTGAAAATCATCAAGTCTGGGATCTCCCCCCAGTGGATGCGAGTTGAACCACTTGTGACCCGGTCCCGTGGAGGAGGGACACGGGGTGCGAACCCTGAACCCCGTCCCGAAGACGGCCTGTCGTCGATAGGTGACCCCTCGGGGCCCAAAGTACCGCCACCCGTTGCTCCTGTTTGCCAGGGGCGCGGCCTGGTCAACCTGCTCCACGTAGCACCACCGGTAGCTGCTCAAGAGGTGATACAGCCGTGGATGATGGTACCATAATCTTCTTTTTGAAGTGAGCCAACATTATTTTTCACACTTTCCACGCGAAGTGTCAACCACGGTGAATATGTGATGTTTCGTGGGTAAGAAATAATTGTGAGAGTTGATAATTGTGAGCGAGTGAGGGTTTTTGTGGTGGTGATTGTTACCCGTTAAGAATTGTTTGTGTGTGGCTGTCGGTGGTTTTATAATATGTGATTGTCGTTTGGCATACTTTGAAATTATTTCGAGGGCACAAGACAAGGAACCCTAAGATTGTGCCCCGATACGGCCGACGTGAACGGTTCACTATTAGGGGGCAAATAAATCGAGAGCGTAAAAAAAGGGTTTGCCTTCGGCACAAGGAATCCCTCGTAGCGGCAGTGGCGAGAAATGGCAGTAACAAGCACGATGTATAGTTCTCCAGGGCGTTTAGCCCTTGAGTCTCATCAAACGAAAATGATTTGTGCGTTGAGCATTTTCAAGTGGTGCACGATGTATAGTATTCACAGCAATGCCAGCAGGTAGTGGTTACAACAGTAGTGGCAATGATAGTAAAGTAACGACAATGTGTAAGCGTAAGCAGGCGCAGCAAAACATCTGTGAAAATCCTGGCGTTCGTGAGAAACAACTAAATCAACTATTTGCCGCCTTGTCCGACCCTGCAGGTATTTCGCGCAACGGGTTCTCCTTCGCCTCTCCAAGACGCGCCTTTTTTCAAAACGAGCACCGGTGGGTCGGGAACGTCATGAATTAACAGGATGAGACAAAAAAGACAGAAATAGTAGTACCCCTTAGACTGCAGTTGTTGCTGGTGCGTTTCAAGTCGCGGCCTCAGACCGCAATCGCTTCTGGGACAACCAACATGTTGCTTGGAATAACTTTCAGAGCTTTTTGGCAGTGGTCAGTGACTTTTAAATTTCAAGGACGTCAGGAGACGAGGAAATAAACGCAGTGCCGATAGAAAGAGGAGGAGTGTTCTAGCCTCAATGGTTTAGAGCCAGATGTCAGGGCAAATAGAAAGTGGTTGCGTAGGGGAAAGGAGTCAACCGGATTGTTTTTAGGCTATAGAGAACAGGAGGAATACTAATAATATAGCAGATGCCGCGTTCCTGAAAATAGCGCATTTTTTGCGTGGAAGCGTGCGCTTCTGCGGGCAACAGTAGGATGAAGAGCGGCGTGCATGAAAGCGTTTACTGTATATTGTGAAAGCTTAACAATTTTGGGGCCCATGTATGTAAAACGACGAAACAAAAATATGTTTGCCGTGCGGTCTTATCAATCCCCTACTGCGGTACTAGTGGGAGCGCGCTGCAGCATGAGTATTGCCACCCTGTGCGCGTGCCGTACTACAGTAGTAGTATCGTACTTGCATTGCAGTTCGGGCATTCCGGGTATCGTTCGTTACTTAGCCCAGTTGCCCGGTGTGCTTCGTGTTGTCTTACAATAATCGATGCTGCCATCGTCGTTTGGTTTCGTCAAATGAGAGTTCAATGCTTCCTAAAATCCCAAGATTGTGCTGAGTACTACGTAAGCATTGTGACCAAAGAGGCATTCCTTGTGCTAGTGACTACGGTAGGATTGTTGAGTGGCGGAAACCAAGTACCTGGTAGACCAAGAGATGTGTGTATGCATGTGATGTCTGATATATATTTATTTGTACATATATTTAAAAAAATGTTTTTGTATTTACTGTATATATACAGGATGAATATACATCCTGCATGAGGACATATACAACCCTTGAGTGTACGCGTGATCGAAGTATCACACACAGCTTGCAAAGATGGGTTTCGATGAAGTCCTCGAACTCACAGTTGTTTTTAATTTTTATAAATATACATGGAGGATGGGACTGGCTTACTGCAACCAACCCCGTTCGGGACAAATTGTTTGGGCTATATATGCAAAAATTGAGTTGTATTTGCCGCGCAGTAGGCCACCACTCCTCCCACGGAAGCTGCTGGGGGGTTGCAGGCAAGGTAGATAGGCTGACTGCCGAGGAACAGTGTAGTAGGAGGTGGAATCTAGTAGCAGCGGAGGTAAATCGGGCCATCAGCACGTTTTTGTCATAGAAAGAGATCGGGGTCCGAATGAATGTTATCGGCCTTTCGGGCGTGTTGTGCTCTGGTATGTGACGGAACGATTAGTAACGTGTTTTTCCTTACCGTGGTTAGAATGTTAACCGGCAACGGGAAAAGAGGGGTCAATGGCGCGATGGTTTGTATTGCAGTAATGATGCCTGCCTTCAAACGGCCCTGGCATGGGATAGATACGTGATTTGTACCTGGTAGTATGTAGTGCACGGCTGTTTGTGGAGCTACGTGAGGTTCCCCTAAGTTATAGTCTCCCTTGTCACGAACAGTTTGTCATAAGGTAGAATTGCCCTCGGTGCCTAGAAAGCGGCTGCCAGGACGGCTTCTTAGTGGAAGCGGGCGGTTGTGTTCCTATATTGGCAACGTGGGGATCATATTCCCCAGTGTCTACTGCGGTCCTGCAAGGGAAATTCGGACATTGTAATATGTACTTGGTGTCTCCTTTTTTCAATCCACTTCCTACCACAGGCATGACTCTGGTACTGTTTTGCGATTTTGAAGAAATTTCGAACGCCACCCCACACATATCGAAGCAGCCGACTCTCCGTCATTGTCGAGCACCGATACCAGCCAGAAGAATTTCCCTCGACGGCGAGCGCCAGGCCTCATTTTGTTGTTTCCCCCCGAGGTCCGAACACTGGCTTATCCGTGTGATCCCCCGCCCGAGGTGCTCTGTTTCGTATTGTCGTATAAGTACGTACCTGGTACAAGGCATGGTAATTCTCGATTTTGAAGCCGTTTTGAACGAATAGCTTAGGCAGCAGCCTCTCCATCGGTGAGTGCCGAAACTCCGCGAAAAATGTAGCAGCAGGCCCTCGATAATCGATGAGTGCCAAGCCCCCTTTGTCTTCCCCCGGGGTCCCTGATGCTATTGACGAACGGGTCGGCGAAGATGAGCGCCTTCCTCGGGTTCTTGCTTGTAAGAAGGGCGAGTCTTTGTTTTTGTGTGTGTGACACGTGGTTGTTGGAGCAAAAAAGCCACCCAGCTTTTGCGACGATGGGAATGTACTCTTCTTGGACGGCGTCGTGGGCAGCAAAAGTCGAGCAGATTGCTTCATGACGCGCAGGCTGAGTTCTACCAACGACGAGGGACGCTTGGGAGGAGTGCGACGCGTCAGTTGGTCGAGTTCTGCTGTTTGAGTAACATACAAGGACCAGCACGGACGCGCGTCTCGCCACGGTACAAGGTCAGCGTCGCCTAAGGAAGGGCACCAATCCTCGGGCCGGCGGGGTAGAACGGAGGAGGAAGGCACACTCGCTGTTACCGGACTCTAACCGGGATGCCCGGTTGGCACCACCGCTCGCATGCGCCGGGCTGGGGGGGTATCGCAGCGACGGGGAGCCGAGGACGAAGGGAAGATTGGTTAATCGCTGGAATGCCCGCTCGGCACCGACGCTCACATGCGCCAGGCTGGGGGGATGGTGCAGCGACGGGGGCGCCGAGAAGCAAAGGCGCACCTGACGGCAGACACGTGCTACGGTAGAGGTAGCACGTTTTGGCTGGATCGTTTTCTGAACGATCGGGCTCCTTAACCCAAACCCGTCGGACTTTGATTTTTGTTCTGAATCATGTTTCAAGTATACTTCGGTCATGAGATTTCTCATCCGGCAGCACTTTCATTTTCCTCCAAAATCCTTTTTTCGGTGAGGTATGACGCTCCTTAAGTGAGGAGCTCAGAAAAAAACATGGTGCACCTCTATCGTAGCATGCGTCGGCAGGGAAGCCCGCTCTGGGCCGACGACAGTCAACACGTCGGACAGTGGGGGTGTTAGAACGCCGGACTGACGACGGGGATGGAGGAGGAAGGCACACACACTGTTACCCGGCCTTGACCGGGATGCCCATTTGTACCGACGATAGTTATGCGTCGGGCAGGAGGGGTGTTGCAGCGCGCTGGGTGCCGGAGGGAAATACTGTGATGTGTACGACTTCCGTGGCCCGTGCTACGCGGAGGGTCCATCGTTAGAACGGGGGTCGGGTTGTACGTAGCTCCTCGCTTGAACGATGGAGGTTAGATGATGGGTTCCCTGCACCGGAACGCCATCATGCCTGTGAAAAGCCGAATGTAGACCTGAAGCTGGGTCCTGCCGAAGTGGGCATCACCTGGTTTTTAGTTCAAAACTACCAGCAAGGGAAGATCAAAGTCGTACCCCATGTCTCCTGCCAAGTGATATGTCCATTGGTGTTGATTGGTCTCTAAAGGTGTACACGCATTTGGCACAGGCAGGCGTCGTGGTGGCTCAAGACAGCAGTAACACGAAAGAAGCTCTCTTAAGCATCATTCCCATTGCTAACGAGCTGACTCGGCCCAAACCATCGAGTGACATCGAGTGGCTCATAAATATCCCGATGTCCCATATCCCACTACAATAATCCCTATTAAGCATGTGGAACTCCTACTGTACGATGGATCTTATGCGTTGTGGTATTGAGCGCAATCAACATCCCCCTTGCTCTTTGTACACGATGATAATAAGTTCCCCCCTGCTCGGTGCATCGCAAAATCATAATGAACTCATACCAAACTCGGAAACTCAAAATCAAATCTGCAACTCGAACACCATATCCTCAAATCAAGACTCGTACAATCTCAAGTCCAAAACACTCCAATATCAAGAGGAAACTCATCCCGATGATAAGTGAAAACCTCTCCCTCGATCCCAGACATAAACAATCAACATGGAAAATATTACAGCACGTAGTCACACCAAACAAAATAAAAACTAAGAAAAAGGTACAATGCTAGAGATCGCAAGGAACCCCGTTCCCCCGGATAAAAGTCTCCTTTCATCCCCTACTCCCGCCATAGATTCACAGATCACGACGGTAATGTGAGATAGCATACGTCTTCGCAAATAATTAATCTGGCGCTCAAACCACAGTACCCGAAATCATTGTTGCTCGTGCTGGAAACATCGAACATTCTCCACCTCGAAATTCATCGCCAGGAAAAACGGCATTATCCAGAGTTACCCAAGGAAAAACGGTATTATTCCCAAGGATTAATCACTCATATACCCATACACTGCTGTACGCTTAGGTCGAGGCGTGTTATTTGGCACAGCCTGCCGCCGTCAGGCTTCTGGTCAGAACCTAACTACAGTAGCTTGCTTCTTTCTGTAAATAAACATGTTTACGCCCGCATCATTAGATGACGGTTAGACGCATTCGGAGTTTCACCACAGAAGACCCCAGTAAACTGTGGAATATCCACATCGCAAGGATAGCACCAAACGAGAGTCGCAGCAGCAGCAGCAGCAGCAGCAGCAGCAGTAGTTAGAGATAAAAGTACGACGACCACATGCTACGCGTGGAAGCGAAGGTGCGAGTGGTTCAAGCGGCACTGGGTGACGAAAAGGGAGCGGAGGCATAACGAGGAGGCGCGAGTTGCCAGCAGGTTGCCGTGGAGACACATAATCTGTCTATGACCGCAGGCGGACTCAAAAACGAACGACACCCCTAGCTCGAGTAAATGCGTGGTTTGGCCTGGGGCAGGGTAGACGCATTGATCGGTTGATTTTGCAGACAAGGGTCACGCGCTGCCGATTCAACCGCAGCTAGACAACCGCGCCCCCGAGAGGAGCTGACACTTGGTGACGGTCAGTAAGGTGATGACAGATGACCAATTGAGAGTGGACGTGTGCGACGCACAATAGTCAGGACCTAGAATCGAAACCCGAGAGTAGAAAATCCGAGGGGGTTCTCCAACGAATGAACTAAACGGCACAAACGAACGAACGAAAACACTTTACTAGGGCGACTGGGCTGGATGATGCATTTTTCGGGGCTATGATATTTTGCTGCGTTCTTTCTTCCAAGTCAAATATCGATGATATTTTCTTCGGAGCCTTGATATTTTGCACTCGAACATCGGCTGAATATTAACAAATACCGGTGCCTGGCAAAAACGAAAATCTCTACGAAACACATCCACACCCTTCCTCCGATACTCCGAACATCTAAAAGTAACGTTTGGCTTTGAAAGGTCTCACCCGGCCCCTGCCATTTACCCTGCATGTGCTGCACCGTTCCCCGCGGGGTTCTACGTTTCCACCACTATACTTCTGCTTGCACAACAACAGCACACCCGCTAAACAAGCAAAACCCAAATAAAACGCACTCCAAGGGAGAAGTGTGGAACGCCGGCCCGAAGCGACTCAGTACTGTTCGACAGCAAATATCACAAACGGATACGACCTCTCCGAGAAACCTTTCGCTTTCGACACAGAGACATTCCATAACCGCGTGTTCTTCCACGCCATTCCTTGTCCCAGCCCCATTCTCGAGAAGAACGGCGAAGCTCTTGGAACGTGCAAAATAAAAAAGTGCTTCCCGCGTACAGTACCTCCACAGCTATCTCGTCCTACTGACGACAACTTCAGTCGGCTTTTTGTGCCACCCATTTTCGGCGCAAATTCCGGCAAAGCAGCGGCCAAATCAACATCCCCCCACCACGGCGGTGAACACGTAACACGTTCAACGCGTCGTCTATGGACCCCAAAGTCCAGCACGCTCGTGAGACACTGCTGCTGCTGCTGCTGCGCTCAAGAAAAATCGCCTCCTGAAGCCACAAAACAAACCACAACCAAACAAAACTCCCCCCCGTCTCTTCTGTGCTCCGACGACGACTACGTACTGCCCCTGGAGAAGACGCCTGGAGAACCAATTGCCTCTTGGCGCCGCACTCCACAACATTAAGCACGCCTCCACTCTCTCTAGAAACTCCCACGACTGCCCCTAGAAAAAAACGCCTTCAACATCTACCCCCTCCTCTTCCAACTCCTCATCATCCTGTACGTAACGTCTTTACTTATACGCAACGTTTTACAAATCCGTCAGCTTCGGGGAAGTCTGTCAATCGCGTCCCCCCTCTTTCTCTTCCTCCTTATCCTCCTCCTCTACGTACGTTTTACAAATCCATCAACTCCGGGAAGTCTTCGATGGCGTCCTCCCTCGTCAACACCTCCCACGGCTCCTCCGGGGTCCAGAGCACCTCGGCCGCGAGGACATTCTCGCCTCCGTCGGAGAGGGCGCCCGCGGCAAGAGTTTCTAAGGCTGCGCGGAGGCCTGTGTGTCGCGTCATATATATGTCATGTTTTTTTGTGCCGGCAATAGGTAGAGTTCGGGGGGGGCGGGCGGGAGGATACGGCGCGGATGTTGGGTGAGTGTTGTGTTCGTATGTGGGAGTGTGTGGAGTGTTCACCAGGAGCAGACAGCAGTACTCGGAGTAAACAGGGACGCCTGATGATGGTGATGCTCTCCCTTTTCAACTTGCGACACACCCGGGATTTCGAGTCAACTACATGTGCAACGACCATTCTACGAACCATTCCCAAAACCTGTCCTCCACATAAGCAGCAATTATAAGTTAGGCTGACTGCGTATATCAATCAACTTCGAAGCGGAGCCAAGTCGTGACACTCTACTACTGACCTGACATGCTGCTGACGCTCCTGTCGAGACCAAGCCTCTTCATCGCATCCCCGCGGAGGGCCAGGACAAGGTTAACCACGGCCACCGTCGGGGCGCCGGACGACCCTGGAGAACCTCCCGAGGAGCGCTCGGCGGACATGTTCTTCCCTCCGATGACGGAGTTCGTTTCGCGCTCGATCTTCATGGGGCGAAAACAAAAAACGGCAAACAATGGGGGGGGGGGGGGGGGGGGGGGGTCAGGTTCATCCCCCGGTACTCAACCAGTAGGCGGCGGGGCCCCTTGGAAACCCTGCGTCTGAATGAGGTACTTTGATCGAGCAACTCACAACTTGGCGTCTACCTATAAAAGGTGCATTTATCGGTCAATTACAACTGCGTCTAAATAAGGGGGGAATACATCGATCAGTCGTAACTGCGTCTAACTCAACAGCTACGCAACAGCTGATATGCAACAGCTGATATCCAACAGCTACGCAACAGCTATGCAACAGCTACGCAACAGCTATGCAACAGCTACCCAACACATGCTACGCAACACCTACTGCGCAACACCTACTACGCAAAACCTACCCAACAGCTGCGCAAGCTTAAGATCGCGCCACTACGCAGCAGCCGAGTACTACACACCAGCCACTACGCAGGGAACAAACAGCCACGCAACAGCCACGCAACAGCTACGTATAGATTGCGCCAACTTGGGAGCGACTCACCTTCTGGCCCCGCCGTATCAGACGTTGTTATATATCATACAACGCTGCGCTCCGCAGCTGCGCAAGCTAAACATCACGCTACTACGCAGCAGCCAAGTACTACACACCAGCCACTACGCAGGCAACACACAGCCACGCAACAGTCACGCAACAGCTACGTCTAGACTGTGCGAACTTCGGGAGCGCCTCACCTTCGTCCTCAGCTGGATGGTGTACTGGCTGAACGTAGCCTCGGCGCGCTCGGCGTTGCGGTTGCTGAAGTGCTCCAGCTCGCTGGCCGACGCCACCCAGTCGTTCGATCGGCGTGCGAGAGCAAGGCTAATCTCGCTCACCACCTCGGCGAGCCCGGTGCGGGACTGGGTGTCGCCTCGGTTGGAAACGTCCTCCAGGACACCTGCGCGGTGTAAAAATGGGTTGTATGCGCTGTATAAGGTGTATGAATGTTATGTGTTGTATGAGATGATGGGAAATGTAAGCGTGGACGCGGAGGACTGGGTGCCCCCCCCCCCGGATAAAAACCGCCTACGCGGTGTAAACCCGCATAAAGCATGCGTCATACATATGAGGTCTATGAACTATATGTTGAAAAACAACAAAAAAACAGCAGCAGCAGCAGCTGTGAGATCGAGGATTTGGTCGAACTCCTATTTGCCACCTGAGTACATGTGATACTTCGATCGCGCGTATATACTACGGGTGTTTTATACGACCTCGTATATGCCTCGTATGACAAGCGGCTTAATAGTGGGCGCGTGGGGACCGGGTGTCCCCTCGGATGGAAGCCCCCTGTGTGGTGGAAAAACGTTGTATCAGTTGTATGAATCATGTGCGTCGCAGGAATTAAAACACTAGCATATACCCAGGTACAGTTGTTTGTATCTGTTACGAGTCGTGATTGATTGCTATTACTACGAGTATGGTCCCGCGAAACACATTGCATGTAAAAAACAAAATAGAGAAAAAACAACTCACCGAGGATAGAGTTGCGGCTCCGGTCGCCGCAGTTGATCGCCACCTGCAGCTTCAAGACGTCAACCCCCTCCCCCAGGCTAGACGGGGGGGAGTCGTCCAGGTTGCCAAAGCTCGGGCCTCCGCCCTGCTTGACAGGAGACGCGTACAACACCACCACCACGAGAGGCAAGGTAAGAAAAGACGCCACACCACTCTGGCCGGTAACATAAGCCCTGTTTGACGGTCGTAATAGAGTACTAACGTGGCTTACATTAATGGCCAGTGCGGTGGGGTATATGTTACCCCTTTAAGAAGTGCACCCGTGTTTTTGAGCACAAATTACTTGGGATTAGTGTGGGGTCGTGAGTCATACATATCTGCAGTCAGAAAGGGTTACGGGCACCGCGTTTTTGAGGAAGAATTACTTGGAATTAGTGTGGGGTCATGGGTCACACATATCTGCAGTGGGAAACCGCGAATCGATCAGGACGAGCGTGCATTTCGACAACTTGCAGAATATCGACATCGTACAGAACACGAGCTGTAGGCGCGGGAATACTCATTACATAGTTGAGCTACCCCCTCCCCCCCCCCTCCCCATCCCATGAACTATCCGACGACAAACCCACCCAGAGAGAAAACGCGCCGCAGCCGCCGATTAAAATGGTCACGTCAAGCAAGTGGCCTCAACCAAGCCGTAGTCAGGCAGGTCACCGCATCACCCCCCCCAAACCACCACCACCACCACCATCACCACTACCACTACCACCACCGCCATCTCCTGCTATTGAATGAACTTTCGCCACCAACATAAAAAGACGCATGGTGAGCCCCCTCACCCCGCCTCCCCACCGCCTGCTATATAGAACAATCACAACCAACGTGGAAACCGCAGTGCAGCTCCTCATCTCTGCGTCCACCCAGCTGCCCCCACGCCCCCTCGCCTAGCCCCTCCCTCTCCCCCATCACTCACCCCCACCCCACCACCGCGTACTGTCACCTCACCGACGACCGTTAAAACAACACAGCTTTAACCCTTCACCCTCCCTCCCACCGCCATATCCTGCTGCAAAACCAGTGGCACCTACTATACACCCAACAATCCAAACGACCAAAGTAATCACCCCCTCACCCCCCCCAACCCCCCAACCCACCGCCATCTCCCCAGATTACTCCCCCCACCCCCCCGATTCCCCGAAGCGCTACCGCCTGCTCGCACCTTCACCAGCTGCGAAACCCCGTACGCCACGCCACCGAGGACCAGCAAATCAATGGGGTCCACTCCGAAACCGCCCCCGTAGAATAACGCCCCCGACGAACGGAACGGGGAAAACCCGAAAGGCGATCCGAATGGCGACCCGTAACCGTACCCTCCCATCGGCACCGGCACGGGGATGATGGAAGGCCCGCCGCCTCCGTACGATCGGGACGGCGCGTAGGAGCGAGACGGGGCGGCGGAGCGCTGCAAGAAAACAACGGTGGGGACGGGAGCGGTTGGGCGCGGTGGGAAGCCACGCGTTAAAACGTTAAAACACGGAATGATAATGTACTATATACAATAACAGGACACCTAACAAGAAGCAGGAAACCTGGCCCAGGCTGGATTTCATATTTGAGAGAGGGTGTTTTCTACACTAATTTCAAGATAACGAATCTCGAATTTCGTATTTTCCTCTAAATATTAGCCTGGCGTTCTTATAGCCTGTTTCTTACTACTAAAAGGTGTTCTGTACGTACGAATACGGCAGTTAAAATGCCCCGCTGCTGCTGTGTGTGGTACTCGGTAGTTTTGTTGCTACTGGTGCATAGACAGCAGGATATCTCGCTGCTTGAAAAGGGGCGCGTGCTGCTGGGGGGCACGAGGGGCAACGGTTCTACCGGGACTACCGGCAGAGTAAATCGATCTACAGCCAGTACGATGGGTACTCGCACGAGAATGCTGCATACTTTTGAATACACCAGTTTTTGTATAAAGAAAACTAGGAAAATACACGACAGCTCTTGGACAGCTGTGACTTCTCCCGATCGGTCGATACTCGGCTCTGCAAGCTGCGTGTTAACCGTTCGCGCGTTTTATACTTTTTCCTCGCGATTGAACTCTGACCGGTGACTCCCCTCGATTCTACCAGAATAAAATAGTTGGTAGAGTTCTAGACCCTGCTACGTAGACTATACACTTGGGCATCACCTATCACCGCATCGCCACGGGAGAGGAATATGTCGCTGCTTGAAAAGGGGCGCGTGCTGCTCGGGGGGACGAGGGGCAACGGTACTACTGGCAGAGTCAATCGATCTATATACGGTAGTTACGACGAGTACGAGTACGGCGCAAGCCTCTCCGGCTCCCGGCACATCAATCGTCGCAGCGCAGCAAGAAGAATACGCAGCTCGTATTTGAATACCAGAGGTACTGTACAGTACAGGACACCTACTATTGTAGTAAGAAACAGGCTACGAACGAGTAATAAGAAAACCAGGCTGAGATTTTGGAATAAAATAAGAAATTCGGGAGTCGTTATCTTGAAATTAGTGAATAAATCACCCTCTCTCAAATAAGAAATCCAGCCTGGACCATGGTTCCTGTTTCTTATTAGGTGTCCTGTACTGTACGAGTACATACCGTTGTAGTAAAGACTAACACTGCTGCTGTTGATAGACAAAAGCACCACCACCGTCGTCTTCCACTACGAGTACCACCTCCAAGTTGAGGCGGAGGGTAACGGTGATATTATCAGATGATGGGTGATGTTAGTGATGGGATGTGGGTGGCCATGTCCGGTGTCAACACATGTCACATGTCACGACGCGGTGTGACTCACACCCCGAACAGACCGACCGACCGACCCCACTCTATCACTCTATCATACACTCGTCGTCTGTAGTCTGGACGTCTGTACCAGGTACTGCTTATTATAGCTATAATAACTGCTTACAACACAGAACAAGGCACTGCATCATCAACACTGCTGCTGCTGCTGCTGCTACTGCTGCACCTTGTATATAGCAGCAAGAAGCGCCAGGTACTCTCTGGCCAACCTTCTATGATACCTCTATTTCGTAGTATACGTGCCGCAACTTGGCAATGCTGCTGCATATACCAGGTATGAACCACGAGGCCAATCTACTGCTGTAGGTTACCTTCGTTATCATGGAAAGCTCAAGCTTGTTTAGCTTGCCAAGTACACCACTCAGTACGGAAATGTAAGACCGTTTAAGTGTTGATTTGTATACACAAACGTTCCTTACAACTTTGACCAGAGAGCAACATCATAAAGCCCCGCCGACACGAGTGTGCTGTGATGTTGAGGTCAAGCCTCGTACTGCTGTATCATGATCCCATGACCACCCAGAGATTGTTGCAAGGCTGACTTCTTCCTCTCGTTACCACAAGCTCTCACCGAGGGGGAAGAGAACGATCGCCCACCCATCCTCCCGCCCGACCGAGCCGCCAGAGCATCCCCAGGTGCCGCAAAGGTCACAGCTGCGACCGTCGCCGCGACAGCAAGCTTCTTGGCCAGGTCGGTCGTCAAAGCTTCCCAAGGTGCCCCGTTGTCTCCCCCGCCTCCGGCCTTCATGCGTAGTGGCGACGACAGCGACGCTGCTGCCGAACACTGCTGCGCGCGGGCGAGGGAGGCTGTGGACCCAGCGAAGCCCGTGACGGGGGTCGGCAAGAAGGCCGAGGCGGGCCCGCAGCAGGCTGCCAAGATGCACAGAGATGTGGTCCTCATGTTGACGAAGCAGGCTCTGCTGCTGCTGTTGTTCTTGTAGTAGACGATAGTTGTGTTTTTCGAAAGGAAATCACGGGTTGCTCGCAGTGCGTGCAGGGGGTTCAGCTGAGGAGAAGTGCGGTGGTGCTGCTGGGGATCGATGAATCAGGTTGGGTGTGGAGGGATAGCTACCAGCTGGTGCTGTGTGTGAGTGCAGGTCAAAATGCAACTGCAAAGTGGAGTCAGAAGAAGGTTTGCTGTCAGCAAAAATCGCCTCAGAGTAGAACCCGGGGATGCACCTCAAATAGCCCCGCTTTGAAGATGACACACAGATTTCTGCTGCTCTCTCGAATTACAGCAGTAGTAGAGATAGGTACAACGAGGTGCAACCGATTCATAGTAACCCCAAGACAACCAGATTTAGCAAGCGGTTACAGGGGCACTGCGTCACTTCTTCTGGATCCTGCATCGTCGTCCGAAGTCTTCAAGCTGTTCAAGCGTTCCCGCGACAGTTTTATAGAGATTTCGGAGGCGTTTTGAAAATTGAAAATGTATCTTTGCCGCCGCTTCAACTCAAAATGGATCTGGATCTCGCGCACCGGGATCGGTGTCGCCCTCGCTCGTCGCGCTCTCACACTACCCTCTTCCAACCAGATCCATGTCCTCCAGTCGCAGCAGGTCGTTCGTTTCGTCGAACTTCACAATTGCGTTGTAGACACAAACCGCGCCCAGCCGTTGGCATCGGGACGCTCATCGCACGCAATGAGCGCGCCCCCTTTTTTATTTTTATTTTTTATTTTGTCCATCCCATTTATTGTCTTCGCCCTTCCTTTCTCTCTCCTCCCTAGTCGTAACTCAGATCCGGGGTCACATAGTAGGCTCCTCTCCCTCCTCCCCCACTACGGTTCTTGCCTTGCATTTTTATCGCGAGAAGACTTCAGCCTTTCCTTCCCTCGTCGACTCGCCCCCTGCCCGAGCCCCACAGGCATTCGCAGTCAGCACTAATAATAGGAGGCGAGGGTCAAGCCAACCCCGTACTATCGACAGCAACAGTAGCTTAGGTGCAGTTGGGAACTTGCAGAAGTGAACCGTAATTAGTCATTAGGAACCAGGTACCAGTTATTATGTGTACTGCACGTATATCTTTCGCGCTGTAGTCCTTGCGGGCTCGTGCGGAGCTGGGCCTTGCAGAAACGAACCGTTGGGTTATTATTCTGCAGGTAGGTACTGTTTACAAAGCTACTCGTAGTAGACCAGGGTACTGCTGTAGATAAGAGCAACAGTGCGTACGTACAGTATGATGGGTTGCAGCAGTGTCCATCTAACAGTCTTCCTGCCATACGTAGCCCATAGGACCGTAAGAGTTTAGAGTTGCATCTGCCCGCAGAACAACCTGTATCGGTATTGTTGTATGTAACGGTTTTACTCGCAGAGTAAGCAAACCGCTTCTCTTCTGCAAGGTCCCGCGTAAAGAGCGTTGCGTTCGCACAGGGGCGCGGTTGTATTTCAGCGCTCGATTTTTCCAGAACGGTTGCCAATCAATACTGAACGAGGTGTGGTTTTCGGGAAGTTCTGGTCGAGAGCATATAATGTTCAACGCTAACACCCTTCCTTGCCGCTGCCGAGAAAACGAGCGCTGAAAAACGATCGCACGCCTGTGCGAAATCAACGCTCTTTACGGTAGTCGTCTCTCTGCTGCCATGTGATCACCGCGAACATGCTGTTGAAGCTCAAAGCGTCTCCACAGCGTAGACTCTACACCCTGACAGTTCGCTTCTGCGCTGTTGGTGCAAGACCCCGCTCACCATATCCACCCGATCCACACCGAACGCAGGTCCCCGCCAATACTCTGTACGTACTACTACTATCTATATACGATCCGCCTGCACGTTGGTTGTTAGCGGTCCAATCATCTTCTTCTGCCGACTCTCTTGCCCTTCATGCCGCAAAGCTGTGATAAGTGTGGCACGTATACAGCAGCCGCAGAGATGGTGGTGCTATGAACCTTTTTAGCCAACAACCGGGCGTATGCAAAGAAAGGTTTTAGGTGGGCCTCCTTCGCCGCCCCTGCGACATTCAGAATAAACAGCCTAACGTATGATAGGCTCTTTTCTGCAACGAACGACGTCCCGCCTCTCCATACGTAGCATTTGAAAGGCGGTCCCCGCGCAGAGACCAGATAGGTTGTCGGTGGCTCAAGCATCTTCTTCTGTTGACTCCGCCTCGCAAGTCACACAAATGTGTCGATGATGCTCACGGTAGTGGTGATGGAAGGCATCACCACAATCTTCGCCGTCAACAGAGCGTAAAGGTGAGCCCCCCCATCACTCACGCGCGATTCAGAATAACAACCTCCTATTATATCGTTTGACGCATCGAACAGCTTATGGTCTAGTACTACAGTACAGTACTACTGTAGTGCTTGCTTTACGTACATGCTACCAGGTACTACTGTACTCTAACAGGTTGTAGAAGATCCTCTATCCTGCCGTCGTTATGAGATGTTGTTGCAGGACCTGTTCTTTGAAAGTAGCGCAGACAACCCAACCCAAAAAGCTTATGGTATGCCATATCCATACGACGGCTCCCACCCGGCAACATGATCTAGATCATACAAAGCAGGAACATCTCCGCCGAGAAAGATCTACATTGTTACGGGGGTATGATGGGATCGGTGATCTCTCCGATTTATGTAGTAACGGTAACTGTGTGAAAGGCCCAACCTCGCTATCTGTGTGTATGTACCCACAAGGTGACCCCCGCGACTTGTATGCGGTGGTGGGTGGCCCAAGCGTCGCCTGGCGGTTTCGCCTTATTATCAAGTCGCAGATAAACGCGCATCACTTGGTACAAGTTCGTTTTATGTCTGCCACCCACCAATCAATGACTAACAAACGAGACCTACTTTAAATCCGGCATGTGGAAGCGCGGCTACACTCATTTTTACCCGCCTGCCGGAGGATTACAATAGATCAAATGCGCCATGCCTCGCGCGGGCGTTTCGGTGTTCGATGGTACTTTTGCCTTCGCCCTACCAAAAACAAGAGCTTATTATACCTCGTACACACAAATCCGTTTCAGAGACCCCAGGTAACACCTTAGAAATTTTGGTAGCCCGCAGCATCAGCAGATAAACAGCACCTTTAGTAGTACTACTATTAATTACGAGCGAATGCGAGTTTTTAATTTTGACCAAGTCTCTCGTGATAGGGACCCCTTGCGAGAAAGCGTCGACCGTTTTTTTACTTGATTAAACAGTTGAATATGTCTGCACTTTTCCGTCGGCACTTTTCATCAAATTCTCATAATTTTATTCGTCTACTACGTGGTTATCCAACATATTCTCATAATTTTATCTGTCTAATTCGTTGCACTCTCACATTAAAAAAATATATTTTTAGTCGTACACGGGTCTCGAAACCATGACCCTTGTGGTGAGAAGCATCTGATGTGCTACCTGTTACCCTACACGTACAAGTGGTGTGAATATCCAGTTTTTATTTACTTCTGTAGTAAACGTACTGCAACTCTAACGGCGAAAAAAACGTGGTCAACACGGTTTCGAACCCGTGATCCTAGTCTGCGCCATCATGCGCGTGTACCGCCTGAAGGGAGGGCAGAGGGGGTTCTCGGGGCACGTCGTTGACGTTTTTTCCTGATGTTTTCCCCACCAATGCACACAAGCTGACGACAGTTACTAGTATCCTGCTGCGCGAGTTCCTAGCGACAGCTATACTATCTTACTACAGATGCGTGCTACGATAGAGGTATACCTTTTTTTGGCTGAAAGGTTTTCCGAATGATAGGGCTCCTTGACCCAAACTCGTCAGACTTTCATCATTATTATTGTGCTGTGATATTTTTCATACTAGACTCAGTAGACTCAGGTCATGGAATTGTTCATCGGGTATATAGCACTTTTATTTTCCTCCAAACCCTATTGTTCGGCGACTTATTATGGAGCTCCTCAAGTCAGGAGCTCAGAAAAAAAACAGGGTGCACCTCTATCGTAGCATGCGCCTACAGCCAGTTGTGTCCATGCGGTTCGAGTCGCTTTGGACACCGGCGGTGCTTGCACAGGTGGCCGGGACACCCCCCTTGCACAGTGTGTGCGTAAAACGGGCCTTGGGCAAATATTGAACATCGTATATGGAAAAACCTACAAGTTGTCGACAACCTCCCATATTTGAATGTTTGAAGTCAGCGTGCCCGTGGCTGCATTATGTTCCAGAAAGCAGACTTATTCCCAGAATTTTCTGATATCTACCAAGTCGAGGACTCTACTTGAGGGAGGAGCACCTATCGTCTCCCTCTTGTTATGGTATTACTAGAATGATGTGGAATCGCTTGGTAAATACCTCCTGGGGTATCAGGTATAAGAATCGTATTTGTAGTACTTGGAAGGCGGTATCTTAGATGGGAACCAGGGGTTCCCAGGTGTTATCTACCCCCGGCTTTCAGTCTTTCATAAACGTCGGCCGGCCTGACGCCTTGCCAGCCGACTTTTTGTCCTGTTTTCCCTCACGCCAACGCCCCTCCTTCTCGGAGGTGCAGGAACTGGCCGGCAAAGGGCAACGGCACACAATCGACGATGGGCTTGTCCTCCTTGTTCGACGGCCGTCTCCACCCTTAGCGCCTGACGCCACGCGCTCGGTGGGCCGAACAGCCTGCTTGTTGAACGACGAGCCCCTGCGCATTTACGTACGGCTGCTCATGCGCCCCTGGGTCATGCAGGCCTGCCATTCCACAGCTTCCTGCCACCTGGGAACCGCGCGAACCCTGCGTATCCTCGAACGTTTCTACTGGTGGATCGGTATGAACATCTGCACCAGGTGGTGGCTACGCCACTACTTGAAGTGCCAAGTGCGCAAAACCTGGCGGCTGACGGTCCGATGGCCCGTCATATCGATGTCCCTGCCTGAAGAGCCCGGCACTGCTGTCAGCGTCGACTACTTCGGCCCCCTTCCGACCACGCCCCGAGGCAACACTTACATCTTGCTCTTCACTGACCGCTTCAGTCGCCGCGCAGACATGTTCGCAGTCACCGCCGCCGAATTCACCGCTGAGGGCACGGCCAACATCCTCATCAACAAGTATATCCCCCTCTGGGGATGCCCCCGCAGCATACTTTCGGACAACGGCCTCCAGTTCTGCTCGAAGCTTTCGCACGTCGTCTATCAGCTTCTCAAAGTTCGAAAAATCGCCACGAGCTCCTACCACCCTAACGGCAACGGTGGAGTGGAACGTGTGAATCACACGATGGTGCAGATGTTGGCGATGGTCGTCAACGAGCTCCAGAACAACTGGGATGAACAACTCCCCCACGTCGAAGTTGCGTACAACAATTCGGTCAACGCCGCCACGGGTTTGGCTCCCAACGAGGTTCACATGGGTCGGCTCCCTCGCCTTCCTCTCGCGATTTTTGAGCGCGCGGGCGTCGCCGGCCACCAGAGTTTGGCCCGCGACCACCTTGCGTACTGCGACTTGGCGACGGATCGCCAGCAGCTCGCGTACGACATCGTTCGCGAACACCACGCCCTCACGGTTGCTCGCGTGAACCGGCGCAACTCCGCCCTCTCCGACGCCTTGCGTCCGGTCCCCAAATTCAACACTGGCGGCTGGTCGTGGGTGTACAATACGGCAGCCACCATTCGTCAGGGAGCCAAGACGGACACGGACGCCAAGGCCCTCAAGGCCAAGCTGTCGCTGAACTGGACGGGGCCCTACAAAGTCCTTGCAGTCGGCCCCTGCTCCTCCGCGGACACCCCAGACAAATCTCCTCTCGGGGCTAAGCTCCTATATCTGGACCTACCCTCCGACATGCCCGGCGCTGATGCTCGCAAGCGCGTGTCGGTACAGCGCTGCAAGCCCTGTGTCAACCCCCACGACCACGGCGACATGCCAAAGTATTTTCCCGCGGGGTTGACGCAATACGTCCTCAACAGCTTCTCCAAGAAATCCCCCCCTTACCACGTCACCAAGGACGACGTTTCCACTCCTCTCCAACGTCTCGAAGTGGAGAAAATTACGGGACACCAGTCGGTTCGGGGCAGAGGTGGTGTCATCGCGGTGATGTACGAGACGCACTGGACGGGACTGTCTCGCCCGTCTTGGGAACGGGAAATGGATCTCCGACTCTCTCGCCGGGAGATTTTGCGATACTGGGCCGGCACCCCAAACCAGCACAGCCAAACCAACCGCCTGTACCGTCGAATGAGGATTGGCGCTGCCCAACGGGAGCTTTCTCGGAATAACGGCGAACGGTTCCTGGCCCCCGGCTATGGTTGTGTACCGCACGCCGAATGGCTTCGCCGGTACAGTGTCACCGTGCTTCCCAACGGGGCCCACTTCTGGTACAAGGGCGACGACGGTCTGTGGTGGCTGGGGAAAATCAGCGCGACTACACCAACGGACGGAGTTTACTTCGTTCGATTTTTGGATGACCCAGGACCGATCAAGCTTCCTCTTTCTCCGGCGCGCTACACGACTTCAACAGGAGCTGTACGGGGTTCTTGGTGTCTACAAGTACATTTAGCTAGCGCGTTTACGCGGGGGGTCCAGCGGAACGTCGATGAATCACGAGGCGCAGCAGTGGACAGCTGAATTTTTCGCGTCGCCGCTGCGCTCGATTCTTTTATCATGTTGTTTCAGGGGATTGGGGCGGAACCTCTTTGTAGTTTGTATTTGCGACGTTTTCCGAGTTTTCGGTTCGGACTGTTTTTCTTCTCAGTATCGCCTTCCACTTTCTGATATTTTTTCTGGGGCGGATTTGGTAGTTTTAGCGTAATTCGTCCTGCCGACCCCCCCCGCTCAATGCCGGGGCGGGTCTGGATAATCGAGCCACTAATTTGTGGCTCAGGACACGCTTTCTGAATGTTTTGGGCCGGGTTTCGGGGAAGTTTTTAAGTGTCTATTAATAGTTTTCCAGTCTTATCAGTTCTACCGAGCCCCCGCTCTCGAACCGGGGGGGCAGTTAATGTACAATGACTGCAGGATTTTCGGTTCCAACGTTTCTTCTTTTTGATGTTCCTTGCTCGGCTTCGTAGCCTTGTCGTTCAGTGGTGTGGGAGTGGGTTTTGAGGAGCCGCA
This sequence comes from Saccharina japonica, assembly GCA_008828725.1. Lineage (NCBI taxonomy): Eukaryota > Phaeophyceae > Laminariales > Laminariaceae > Saccharina > Saccharina japonica. The sequence continues at coordinate 251,187 of MEHQ01004440.1, read as the reverse complement.
TCTTCGAGTCATGTCTTAGCTCGTGGAATCGGGGTTTCCACGAATTTGTCATATTTCTGCATATACCGCTCATCAGGGTGGGCTAGTGTTGTGATATTACTGGAATGATGTAGAATCGCTTGGTAAATACCTGGTATCAGGTATAAGAATCGTATCTGTAGTACTTGGAAGGCGGTATCTTAGATGGGAACCAGGGGTTCCCAGGTATTATCTACCCCCGGCTTTCAGTCTTTCATCACGCAAAGGGAATAAAGCTGCTCTTCTTCTATTTCTAAGCAAACAACACACGTGAGTACCAACAAGTACCCGTTCCATAGGCTGACCTGGCTAGGGATACCCTGTCCCTTACACTAGTCTTATCACACTCTGCTGTCAAAATTAGGTAATCAACACACCCAAATCCAACCAACCCATACCTAGGGAAAATGTAATCCCTGGTCTGTATGATCATTCGGTACGACCAATGGGGTGCTACATTGTTCAATATCTCCACAATCAAGGAGTTTTTACGCCCACATTACAAGAGGGGGAGGTCCCAGCCACCTGTCTGTGTGATTGGGTATCCCTCTTTATATATGTCGAAGTGGGGATACCATACATAGTACTTCGTCGAAAGGGGGGGGGCATGCAGAAGTTCAATTCAGCGCTACAGGCTCGTGACAGCAAAAAAAAAGGCCATCGTTTTTTATTGCTGTCATAAGAAAATAGTTCAACCAACAGCAGAGCGCTCACTAAATATGCCACGGAGAGCACTCGGAGAGCAAGATAAATAGACACCACAACGAAGACTCCGGCAAGGTCCTACAGTAGTGATTACGTCAAAACACAATTAGTTGCACTGAAATTGCCTTATTCCGACCATTTTCCCTCTGGCACTGCCGAGTCAAGCGGGGGGGTACTCATCATGTCATGCATGCCCTGCAATCCCGGGACGGGACACGTCGGGGAAGGGTTCGCCGACCAGGCCGACATCGCGTACACCAAGCGGACAAAGGTAGGGGGGTCCCCCCAGGTATAGATGCTAAATAATGTCAGATAGATTTGGTCTTATCAACCAACCGCCTGTTATCAGTGGGGTGCGCGCAGCAGTATACAACGGGAACCACGCGGCGTGCGTGTCGGGGATGCCCTTGCGTTGTGACTCGGGTACACCCCCACCGCAACCTGGGCTGCTTCGCGTGACCGGTGCTGTGATCATCACATGTTTTCACACATTTTCCCTCTGAAACCCTGTATACGTGTACAAGGGGATAGGGGTTATATAACCCGTTTTTTGGGCTTTCAGGAGTGCAGTCCCGTTTTGGGGACAAAAAACTTGGAACAAGAGTCAAATATATGTGTATCTAAACAGTGCAGTAATTAAGAGTCGTTTGAGGGATGACGGGGTGTATATATATTGTGTTAGTATCGCAATCGAATGAGTAACATTCGCGTTGCTAGTCTCCGGTCTTCCCCTTAACTTAAAAAAAAGGTGTTGAGAAAGGGCCGCATTATTATCGACCAAGTAGTAAGTGTTGTCCAATGTGTTACCAGTAGTATCGCAATCGATTGAGTATCATCCGCGTTGCTTGTCTCCAGTCTCAATCTATCGTAAGAGAAGATTGTTGTTAATCAGAGTGTTGGAGGTGCTGATCGCGGTTCAAGCGGGAGCTGTATGATATGGAGGATGTCCCGTTTACTCTAAATGTGCGCATGCTAAAGGCCGCGAGGTGATGGAGACACTGCTGTACAGGTGTGTGACGTGGACCCTTGTCCAGGAGCACTTTGCTGAGCTCCGAACGGCACACCACAACTTCCTCATACGTACGGACCATTAGTTTCCATCGCCGACAACGCATCGACCATCTTATCATGTCGTCCGCCAAGGCTCTCAAGAAGGCACAATGCGTGAGCGTTGAGATGACCATCCGCAAACGACGCCTCCTCTTTGCGGTGTTCGTCAGCTCCAAGCAAGATAGTCAAAACACACCCAGAGACAAGCGATGGTTTGATGATTCAAGTCGTTTATTAGGGGTACGAATAGCAGGAAGTGACAGTGTGCGTCGTCACATATATATGCACCCAGTCGTCAAGATCCACATAATCCTCAACACATAAAATCCTGAATCGTCATGTAACTGTTAAACTGAAGAGGCATCACGAACATGAGAAGCCCGTACAGCGCACGACCAATGAGCGGCTGGGGAGGGTGTGAAAATGATAGTTGGGAAATGAAATCACTTGCTTTTTGGGTGGGCGGTCCGGACCGTATGATCCGAAAAAAATAATACGTGCAATCAAAGTGATCCGCACGCACAATGAACAAACATACGTACGTACGCACCTGGAAAATCTGCCAAAAACGTAAAATAATCTCTCGGATACGCTGTACGCAGATACGGTACGCAGATAGATGCAGTGCGATAAAATACCAGGTGCGTATAAAGTAGCGGTGCCATCATCAGGCATGAGCTTTGCTCGTCAGATAGGCTCTCTCGGAGGGTGGATGTCACATGCACGCGGGAGGAGAGAACACTCAGCACAGCGACTGACTTCTTGACGTGGGTCAAGCTTTTGTGTTTTTATCGGGGGAGGTGTGGTTATTACCGCAGCCATTCCTACTACTATGCACGTTGTATTTGGAGGTGATGCGGTGTCTGATTCTTCCTTGTCTCTACGCTCTTCTTGGTACCACTCCGTCCCGAAATATAAGAAATGTATTGAAATTAATACGTAACTACATTAAAAAGTTCCTATATTACGGGACAGAGCTGGATGTGCAATGCAGCAGCTATGATACCGAGCGGTCTGGATACCTGCCCTCTACCTGCCTCTACTGCTCATTGTTGTTGGCATAAAATAAGCAGCGTTTGAACTGCCTCAGGTATTATTGGTATGCTCTGCCTGTGTCTGTGTGCTATACGCCAGCGCCAAACTACAGCCGGTATAACCCAAGCGTCGGAAGCCACGCTGGCTGCCTCTGGTCTGGCGGCGACGCGCCGAGTGCGCTCGAGTCGACCTGTCTTGGTATTATTTTGAAATTTGACACAACGAAGCATCCGAGCGTTGACGTACAGCAGTAGTACAGGAGGACACCTAATAAGAAACAGGCTAATGAGGATTTAGAGGAAAATAAGAAATTCGGGAGTCGTTATCTTGAAATCAGTGTAGAAAGCACCCTCTCGCAAATACCAAATCGAGCCTGGACCATATTCCTTGTTTCTTATTAGGTGTCCTGTACTGTACTACTGCTGTTGTGCTGCTGCTGCTGTGATATGTACTCATACACGTGGCGAGGCGTTGCATGTACTCATACCCGCGCCAGCGCGACCTTCGCAGCTCCCAGATCATCACAACCCCCCTTCCCCCTGCGCAAACAATATTCATCACAGATGTGGAACTCCTCAAGGTCACTCAGTGCTCGGCGTGTTTGCGTGCTGATCTGCTCTGTTCGCGCTGTTGTCCTCGGCGTGTCGCGCACACCCCACCTCTGTTGCTGATACTCCGCCGAGGCCCATGGTGTGTGCTTGGCTGTCGAGGCGTGCAAAAACTGTCGCGACGCCGCTGCTGTAAGCCAAGAACGGGCTTTGAGGGTCGAGGGGACAAGGGGGTACCCGTGGTATGATGAGAGGGGGTCACTTTTCTGTCACGGTGATTGACTTGAAAACTGGGGCCACTTTTGTCACGCTGATTGACTTGAAAACTGGGGCCACTTTTGTCACGCTGATTGACTTGAAAACTGGGGCCACTTTTGTCACGCCTATTATCTTGAAAATCGGGAACACTTTTGGAATTTTGCTTTCTGAGTCTCCGGTCCCAAGGACCGGAGAATATACCAGGTATATATTAAACGACGCATGCTACGGTGGAGGTGCAGATTGTTTTTTCTCAGCTCCTCATTTGAGGAGCTCCTTACGCCAACGAAAAAATGATTTTGGAAGAAACTAAAAGTGCTACCCGACGAATAATTCCACTCAAAAATGCAACTATCCTGGGGAAAACCTTGCAACTCAAAAATGAAAGTCCGACAAAATTGGGCTGAGGGCCCGTTTTAACGAAGAAAAAAAAAAAAAAATTGGAAAAAAAAAAAATCAAATCTAGGGCCCATATTAACGAGTATAAAATAAATTCAATTTGGAAAAATAAAACTTCAAAATCGCTTTTCATTGGTCAACACACGCACCAGCACCAAATATTAGGATCTTGGGGGTGTAATCTTGGGTGGTGGTGCGGGTTCTGACCAATGAAAAGCGGATTTGATATTTTTTTTTCCAAATTGTTTTTTTTTTTTTCTTCGTTAAAACGGGCCCTAAGGAGCCCGACCATTCAGAAAAAAAGCAGCCAAAAACTTGTACCTCTATCGTACTCGTACGTCGTATATACCAGGTATGAAGAGTCAAGTTCAGATGCAGTAGATAGTAGATACAGGAAGCAATGTATAGGGGTATATGGGTAGATTACATTAATGAATTCAGTAAAATCAACGACTTGAGCTAGTGTGGATACCAGGTCATATCCCCTCGGCCATATAGTACCGCCTCATTACCACGCTGGCTCCTCGGGTGCACTCTGAGACTACCTCATGTTGCCGATCCCCGGGAGTGTGGTAACGCCATACTATCCCACCCGAGGTTGTGTCTCCACACCAAACACGAAGAAAGAGGTAACCTGCTGCGGGACTACCGTCCCACAATTGTGTGCATTAATAATTTTGACACAAGAGGGATTGCGACAATAGCGTGGCAGGGATTCAATAGAGCTTCGGTATGTTCTTCGTGTTTTGTTTTTTTACTGCGAGTAGACAACGCACTAACTGTCGTTGAATCGGTCCGTTGGCGAGGTCGAGTTGGAAAAAAAGAAGAAGAAAAAAATGGTCGGTTGGACTTGCAGCTGACAGCTGGCGTAACCGGGGGGGGGGGTTATTCTTCGATACGTGGCAAAACAAAAACGAGCAAAAAAAGTAAAATATGTTGATTGTAATGGAACGTGAAGTTTCATACCCTGGGCCTTGCACAGATCTACCCTGAGTCTCGTATAAAACCGAGCGAGTGCCCACTCCCTCTCTTCTAAATCAATTACCACCACCATTACTGTACGACGTACCGTAAAATGAAAATAGAATACAGAGAGGACAAAAAAAAAAAATGGGGAAAAAAATAACAAATTGCCACTACCACCATGAGAGGGAAAATATTAACTTAAAAGGTAATAATTTCCTTTTTTTTTTAGGCGTGTTCAACAAAGGGGAGAACGCCTTTCGGGGGTTTCGACAACATTTAGCTCGAGGTGAAAAACGCCTCCAAACTTGTGGCCAACCCGACATCTAAATAAAACGCCTGTAGAGGGGAAACCCCATCCAAAGGAGAAAAGCCCAGACAAGACAAGACAAGAGGAAAACCAAGCACCCCCAAAAGAAACAAGAGGACCGGAAAAATATTTGCCGTGCGCGCTATTATTAATAGTACCACTGTGGCTCCACCCGACCGGGCAAAAAGACTGCCAGGTACCTTTTGAAACGAAACATACGGCATACACCCACCCCACACAGCAGCACCGACGGACGATACCGTGCGACTCAACGCATGCCATGCAAGTCAACCCGCCCCCCCCGCCCCGACCCACCCTCGCCCCTACCAGACAATAATTCTCGTGGTGTGTGGTATGAAATGATCTCGTAGCCACACGGATTTGTTTTATGGTCACAGAAAGAAGGACTGGATAAGGTACAACCCATTTATTGCCGCCGTATCTGGCTAGCCTCAGCCCTTCTCCTGGTTCCGCGCGCGAGGAGCCAATCATCGCCCACAGGCGACAGACGGACCGGCCGGCCGGCCGGCCGACTAATCGTGACGTCTCAGTTTTTCTTCTTCAACTAAAGTGCAAAAGTGTACTTCCATGTGTCGAGGACCGGCCCTCTTATGGGAACTTCCCGGTCGCCGATACAAGCCGTGCACTTATTTCTTAGCGCGTCGCAGCCATTGCGGCCCAAAGGTGCACGCACACAGCACAGTACTTTGCACAACTGAAAAAAAGAAAGCGAAAATAACGAAAAAAGCGAAAAAAAGAAAGCGAAAAAAAGTAAAAAGTATCGCGAAAACAAAACAAAAAACAAAACGTCACGAAGAAACAAAACGCAAAAAAAAGCAAAAAAAAAAAGGTTCAAAAGCGACAAAAAAAACAAGCACACGCTTGGGCGTCCGTCGTCCTCAGTAAAAAGCGAGCAACAACACAACCGATAACGAAAACTAAAAAAGCAGGCTCGGTTGTCACGGGATCGAAAAGACGGACAAGCGATAGGTCGTTTTCCGTGAAAGCCTCGGCCTTTCACCCCTCGGTCTTTCTCCTCCCTCCCAGCCCCCAGAACGCTCCTCCCCCCACCCGCCTCGCCCCCTTTCCCCTCTCCCCTCCCCGGCCTTCAGCGTTGCTAGCGCCCCCTCTCTCCCTTCTCCCTTCCCGCTTCCACACCACGCCTGAGGAGAATGTGCGTCGCAAGTCAAACCACCCCAGTGTTCCACCCCCACCCCCTCTCTCTCCTTCCCTCTCGCTGTTTTCCTCTCCCTCGTTCTCGTTTTCCCTCTCCCTCTCGCTCGCTGTCGTTCTCTCCCTCTCCCTGCCCCTGTCCCTCTTTCACCCCTCAACCCGCGCAACCTGCTACGCCGCTAACCGCGAGAAAAAACATGACCCTGGTGTCATGTCGAGGCCGCCGGCACCCCGCCAGCTACTGCCGCCGCCGCTTCAGCTGCTGCCGCTGCTGCGGCCGCTTCCGCCGCCTTTTGCTCCTTCTGCGCCTCTGCGAAGTGTTCTTGGCATTCCTTCAGCGTTTCAGGCTTGAGCTGCTGCTGGAGCTGAAGCATCGCTGCCGGCTCCCGCTCGTTCGCCGTGCGGAAAGACTGGCCGACAAGGAGAGGGTAACGTTTGGGTTTTGGTTCGTTTTGGTTCGCTTTGGTCTTGCGTTTTTGGCATTGGTTTTGGTTGGTCTTGGGGTATTGCATGGCCGTAAATATATTTGGCACTTTGTCTGGTACGATTGGTGGGCCAAGAACACGGTGAAGGCTTCTGGTCCGATGCCTGAATAGCCCGTGGTCTGCCCGATGCGTCATGAGCTCGTGATGTGTCACCAGTGACCAGAGCGGAGTATTAACACTCACATCGTAGAAGAATATCCTGAGGCTGACATCGTCTATCGGGGTCGAGAACTGCTCATCCTCCTCATCCTCGTCGTTCCAGCCGTTAAGGTAGTCCTCGATCGTCTCCTGCATTACACGAAAAAAAAACACCCCCGCAAGCGAAAAAGCAGCAACTGAGGCGTTATTAGCTCGAACAGGAAACAAGGAAAAGGGGTTTGCTTGCGAACGGGAGTTTTGCTTGTGTCCGGGGAACGGGGGGGGGATACATTGATGGCGCCTCTTTATGCGTCCTACCAAGTTTATAAAATAATTCGTACGAAAATATCAACAACTACCGGTAAAGATACGAGACATGTAAGAACAAGACAAAATCAGTCAACAAAAAAAATGAACTGCCGACAACCAGCATGCCAGCCCGGCCGCCCGCCCGAGACCCCCCCGGCTTGCCATGTTCAAACTAACAAAACTGTGAAACCCCCAGGAAAACCTCTAAACAAAACTCAAAAGGCTGACATATAACGCTCCAACGCTGTTGTAAAACTCTCCCAAGACTGTCGTAAAACTCTTCAAGATTACGTACATTATCATAAAAGACAACACTACCAAAAACGGAAAGTACGAGACATCAAAAGCAGACAAAAACAAAAACGAAAAACAAGCGATAGCGCATGCCGGCCGCCCGGCCGCCCACCCTTGACCCTTTTGGCTTGCCTTATCCGACGCGTGAAAGTTTTTCATGTAGACAAGGTCCTCCTCGTTCTTCACGTCCTGGTCATCGTCGAAGCCGTCCTCGTCGTCCTCCTCCTCCTCCTCCTCTTCCTCCTCCTCTTCCTCCTCCTCGTCATCATCATCGTCATCCCCCTCTTCCGCCTCTTTCGACTCTTGCTCGGCGATCTCGGCGAGGAACTTGGTTTCCTCGGTTACAAGCTTCGGAGGTGGAAACCCCGGGGGTGGCGGGTTGGCAAGGTTGCGCGAGGGGCAAAAGAGGGGTGATACGTCAGTCGGGAAAGCCGTAAAGACCAAACGATGTCGGTAGATTAGGTAGACGGCACCCTTTTGGCGGGACAATCGCCAAGGGGCGCTTTGGTCCTCTTGGGATCAGTTCGTGTCGACATACTCACGCTGGCCCCCGAGGTAGAGGCAAGAAAAACGCGCTGCTGTTGCACCGGGAGCAACGGGATACATCGACACGCACGGCCAAAAGGGTCGAGTTTTTTTTTTTCAGCCCATCCGCCGGAAGCTTTGGAAACAAAAAACAAGGGACTTCCCACATTAAAACTAGTATATTATGTCTAAAGAGGCCTTGATGGGTAAAAAAAGAAACCGTCAACCAAATATAAATATTTGCGAAAAGGCGGCCGATCGGTGACATGGTAAATTCGGGGACAAGCGTATAGGAGAAAAAGGGGTTGGGGAAGGTTTTGACAAGTAAAAATATACCATATACATTTGCGGCTACAGTGTGGACAACGCGCAAACAAAAAAACTATCATACGTATTGGTATCGTTTTTTCCTTCGTCCGTTCAACACAGAAACCTAAATTTCAGGTACGTAAAGGAAAGGAAAGGACACCACACTGTGGCAGACAAACGAAACAATGCACCGTGCAAAGGTTACAACAAGAACACATCGTGCAAAGCAAAAAAAGCACACCGCTGAAACAAAAACACTACGCAGAGCAAAGCGTACCGGACTACGCAAAGCAAAGCGCACGCAAAACAAAGCACCTCCCACAAGCTAAAGCACCACAAACCAAAAGGCACACTACCACACATTCAAGCAAAGCACCAAACAGCAAAAAACAGCAGAACTCACAAAGCGAAGCACAGATCGAAGAACACCCCACAAAACCAAACCACAAAGCGCGCCTAATGTATCACGCAGCTGGCAAAGTTGAGTATCAACCACTCCATCGGTCGAACTCAAAGCTGAAGCACTCGTAATACATCTATTAATACTATAAAATCAAAGCCCAACACCACAACGCAAGACACACCGCACAAATCAAATCGAAAGCACATCCCACACAAGCAAAAGCCCACACCGAAGCGCACCCCTACAAAGCAAAGCACCGCACAGGATGACCGTGTGAACTGACTGGACTGACTCACATTGACGACGGCACTGAAGGCGTGCGGCAGCACCGAGGTCACCGCGGGCGGGAGGGAAGCAGTCGGAAGAGAGAGGAGAGACGTAAGGCCCAAGGCCACAATCTTCTTCCCCAGGTTGGACTCGAAAACCGACGCCTCCAGCGCTACGAAAACCTGGGTGAGCATTGCCTGTTTTCGTTCCCATTTTGGCCGGGGGAGATGGCGAGAATAACCGAAAGCAAACGTTAGAAACGCCTGTCTACACAGCGCTACGAACATCCGCGTTATAGCATCGCCTGTTTCGTCCAATGTAATTTCATTTCGCCGCCCGGCGAGAAATGGCAGAGGGCACGGCAAGAAGTTACGGTAAGCAAACGTTAGCACACGCTTTGTCGACACAGCGCTATGTTCGAACCACCTAGGTGGGCATCGCCTACTTCGGTTCATTCAATTCCAATTCATTTCGGGGCCGGGCGAGAGGTGGGAGAGCGAGAGAAGGGAGAGGACACGGCCAGAGAAACGGTAAGCAAATGTCAACGCACGTCTTGTCAACACAACAGCGCTAGCGAAAAACCTGGGTGAGCATGGCCTGTTTCGTTTCAATTCCTCTAATTTCGTGGCCGGGCGAGAGATGGGGTAGCAAGAGATGGGAGAGGACACGGCGAGAGAAACGGAAAGCAAACCTGAGAAACACTTTTTGTTTACACAGCGCTAGAAACACCTTGGGTGAGATTCGACTGTTTCTCTTCATTCAAGTCCATCTCATCTCATTTCATTTCGTGGCCGGAGAAAGGACGTGGCAGGGGGGTACAACCGAGAGACAAAACGTTTACGTCGACAACAACCAAACACGCGTATCGACGACATAACGACACCATAGCAAAGGGTGTACAGTGTACAGTGCTGTACGAGGTATACGCCCGTGCAGCGACAATCAAACGTTAGCGGAAAAGCTCAAAGACTTGCCTTGACGATTAGAAACCAACAATAAAAATCACACCAAATCCTACGGGGCAGTTTCCCCCTGTTGTTTCCGGTGAGCTCACGGCGTGAGATCCTCGTTTCCTATAGTACCGTACTAAAACATGCCATACAATACCGTACAAAAAAATACCATACCATGCAAAACCTTCTATACCATACCGTATTATACCATAACATCCATATCATGCCATCCCGTGTCATACACTACCTTATCACAGCGCGCAATACCATACCGTATAGTACCACACCACACCGTACCATAACATCATACGATACCATACCACACCATACCACACCATACCAAAATATACCATACCACCATACCATACCCTACTTTACCATGCCATACCATACCACACCACACCGTACCATACCACCACACGACACCATACCATACCGTACCATACCATACCATACCATACCATACCATACCATACCATACCATATCATACCATACCATGCCGTACCATACCACCCATACTACACTGCATCATACCATACCATCCCATCCCATCCCATCCCATCCCATCCCATCCCACCCCATCCCATCCCATTACCTGCGTAGCGTTGTTCGCCTCCGTCCACTGGAGCGTGATCTGCGCGTCGTAGAACAGCGCGCTGCAAACGGTCTCGAGCAAAGCCGACTTCAACTCGGGCTTCGTCGCCTGTTAGTAATAGTCGTAAGGACGAGGCGTTAGGACGGTAGAGGCGGCGGTAGGGGCATGCGCGCGCAGGGGGGGCAGGGGGGGGGGTGAACTTATGTCGTGCATGGCCGTAGTCGTACGACCATAGACCCTCGCATCCCTACAACGCCAGGACGGAGCGCGCACAGAGGGGAGTGTACTTCATTTTCATGCATGGCGGTAGTCGTATGACCATAGACCCTCGCATCCCTACAATGCCGGGACGGAGCATGTCGGGTTTTCACCGACCAGGCAGACATTGCTACCACCAAGCGCGAAGCGCCGTGAGGTGTTGGGCGAGTCGCATGAAGGGTGAGCTGCATCCTACTAAGAAGCAGCCGCACAAGTGGGGGGGGCAGGTCGGGGGGTCGGTACAAGAAAAAGAAAAATAAAATGTCAAGACTCGATGTACATGAGAGGGTTGTGTCGACAGGGGAGCCGAAGCGAGAGACAGTACGAGCAGTGTCACTGTTGTTCTCGTTCTGTCCGCGGAGGAGGTGAATAGCATTGCGCAATGGTCTGTATGCGTGTGTGCACGCGTGATGGGTGTAAGTATGTTTCTGCTAACGCTAACCCGCCAATCGCAGCCGTTACAATGCTACACTTGGCGACAGAGCGCTACAACAGCACTCGATTTAGATACATACCAGGCACATATGTATGTGTATATATACCGATGCCGGGATTACTCTAGTTTTTGCTCGTGTGTGTGTTCGGTGTTTCGGTGCTTTGCGTGTGTCCCTTTCCCTCTTGGGAGTTCAGAGGGAAAAATTGACGGTAAAAGGTGACGATTGCGGCAACGGCCTCTGCGTGATTGGGGGATGATATGCTACAATGGTTGGTGTCCCGAGTTCCAATGGTTGCAATGCAAGGAGTTGTACGATAAGGAAGGGGTGCAACATGACCCTACAATGGTTACAATGCTGGGCGCTCACGATGATGCTCGTATATAGAAGGTTGGTACATACCACCAACAAAGTTATCATCGGTTTGGCCGCTATTCCCTTGTATCCCTTATAAAGGCCCCCTTATATCCCTTACAAGGGGTTCCAAAGGGAAAACAATATTTGCTACCTGGTACGATCGATGAATAATGTGTGTACGTGTTGCGGAACGTGTTTCTGTAAATGTGTACAAGATACATATGTGTTGCTTTGTGTGTGTTTAGTGTATGCACTTTGTGCTTGTGCGCGTATTGTTATAATTCGTAGTCTATTAATACGTACACTTATAGTCTACCGGTACTATTTGTGTGTGTTTAGTCATTTAATACCTACTGTAGTGTATTGTGAACCCTCTCATACGTCTTCTCGGTATCGCTCACCGTTTTGATGCGCTCGCTGATCATTACGAGCATTGGCGGTATGTACTCGTCCACCCTCCCCTTGCAGTGGTGCAGGACCACCATCGCCAGCTGCGCCGCCGTTCTCGCCTCCTTCTCTGTCTGCCGATCGTCCTGCAGCACCCTTTGGCACATGTCGAGCACCATCTCAATGTACCTGTCACACCATACAGCCATGGGTATCGAGTAAGAAGCGAAACCGGTACGACACCGACGGACGAAAAATAAAATAAAATACGATTTCACAAATTATATAGGCGAGTTCGATACGACACTGACAAACAAAAAGAAAATCGATACGGTTTCAATATGGTATACTATACCTGGTACATTCTGACTCTTCGCCCAGCATCAGCACAAAAAGCACGGGGTTACCAGGGTACGGAGGGCGCACAAAGCGCTTGATACGTCGATATATCTGAACATTAGGTACACCATATGCAGCACCGTCATATCATCGATCGCAATCATCGAAACTGCATCGCCAAAAGCGTAGTCAGCGGTAACATGGACGGGACCGTCAACGGCATTTTGAACGGTATCATCAACGGTATATAAAAAAAAAAGGATCGCCAACCTCCATCACCAACGGTAGCCTCAACGCGACAAACAGTACCACCAACAGTATCATCACAACCGTCGCAACCGATATACCACCGTGCACGCACACACCATGCGGCTATCTAGATCATCAACAAACAGCACAACCCAAGCAGAACCACTTTCAAGCCAAGCAGGAGGCAAACTTGAGCCAAACTCGAGATAAACCCACATCACCCCACCCCAACCCGACCCGACCCGTCCCAACCGTAACCTAACCCAAACCAGAAGAGGAATATGATATGTCACCTTCCCCCCTCCGGAGATCTTCCGGTGATGAAAACCTCAGTGCCGCGGCTGATGTAGTTATCGAGGGGCACAGCCATGCTCGAGATGAGATCGAAGGCGTACTTGTCCCAGGTTCGATAAAGCATGGGGAACAGGCTCCACAGCTGCTGGCTGATGTCGGGGCTGAGGTACAACAAAGGCAAAAGGTGGGCATGAACGTAACATCCGAATTGATGGGAAAGGGCGAGGAGAAAAAGGGAGAAAGAGAAAGGCGAGGCAAAGGAGAAAGATAACAGGAAAGAGGAAGTAAGAAATGGGCGAGTGGAAATAGAGACCGGGCAAAAGAGAAGGAGAGAAAGGAAAAGAAAACGAAAGGGGAAGGGAAGAAGAAAGACAAAAGGAAAAGAGAATGAGAAAGAGAGAGGGGACGAGAGAGAGGGAGGGAGAGACTAAGAGGTCAAGGCTGAAAAAGAAAAACAGAAATATTAAGAGAAATGCAAATGAAGATTAGACACATTGAATTACAGAGAAAAGGCGGGGGTAGAGAGAGGGATAGACAGACACACATAGACAGGTAAAAGACACAAGAGAAAGTAGGAGATGTGGGGCGCCGTCGACAATCTAAGAGAATCTGGAATGGAATCAATTGGTATTGGCATCTCTCGGGAACTCAAACCAAACCAAAAACAAATCAGGAAAGTGAAAAAAATAAACAACAGGGGGTGGGGGGGTGAGAAAGAAACGTAACGAAGCACAAGAGAAAAAAAGGAAGGAAAGAAAAAAAAACGCAAGTATGGGAAAAATCTCACCCGTAGTACGTGAGGAAGCTGAGCACGTCCAGTGCGTTTTCGATATACTCCATCAGCTCTCCGTCTTCCGCGAACACCTGCCACAGAAATCGAGAAACCGCGATGAGGCGAATCATTCAAAATGATCAAACGCGAAACAAAACGCTAAAGAGACAAGAAAAGACAAGACAAGACAGGACAGGACAGGACAGGACAAAACAGACAAAACCGAACCGAATCGAACCAAACTAAACCAAATCCGCAAGCCAAGCCAAGTTACAACCACCCGAAAGAAGTCAACCCAAGCAAACCCTCCGCACTAAACCAAGCCAACACAAACCAAAGCAACCAAAATAGGGTCGGCAATAAACGCTATAGCCCTAGCATGCACTAACGTACCTGCGCGAGCATCGGCAACAGATGCCCCTCCATCGCCGGAAACAGTTCCGGGACGGCCTTCGTGCTCTGGAGGACTGTCGACACCGCCTCGATGACCTGGCTCGCCGCCATCGCAGCGTCGTCATCGTCGTCGTTGCCCGCCTGCTCCAACGAATACATCGACGTAAATACTCAACGTCAACATTGAACGTCAACACAAACATCAACGTAAACATTGAACGTCAACATAGAACGTCAACACAAACATCATCGCAAACATAAAAACATCGAACGTCAACAGTCAACATCAACGAGTACATCAACGTAAGCATCAACGCCAACATCCAGCGTCAACATTCAGCGTCAAAATTCAACGTATAACTCAACGTAAACATCAACGTCAACATTCAACGTAAACACTAACGTATACATACAAACAAAAACATAAAAGTAAGCATTCAACGGTGACATCAGCGTAAACATCCAATCTGAACATTCAACGTTAATATTCAACGTAACCATTAACGCTCGACATCCAACGCAAACACCGAACGAAAAAAATCAACGTACACATCAAGCGTCAATGTGAAATCCTTTAGACTAGGTAGCTCAGAAAGAAACAGTTATCACAAGAACTGTGTATCACAACATCAACCACATATTGGTAGGGGCCTGGAACATTTAATTAGGTATCCGCAGTGGAATGCAAAGAGCCGCGCAACACGTGCACAGTATGGTCCGACTGGTACTGATGCACGCTTTCACACAACTTGTAGACGGCTGATAACACCAAACTCTCGTCACAGTGTTTAGGTCGTCATCTCTGGGTCTGGTAAACGGTAGCACATACGGCTATATACATCAGCGTTGGCATAAGCGTAAGCATCGACGTCACAACGAACACCCCCTTCAACATCAACGACAATAACGTTATGTACCGTCAACGTAAATGCTAGTGTCAACATCAACGTGGACACTAAGACCAAACGTTATCGTACCACTTTGTGGCTCTTTTTTCTTCCCGACTTTTATTTCGGCAAACAAAGATAAAGGCTGTGCAGCAGCAGTGCCTATGGCCAAAGCAACATAATACTCGTATGTATTCAAAATATGGTACGTATCGTTTTCGTATACGTACTCGGTGTACGTCATACGTACATATTATACGTATCGTTCTCGTATATAGTGTAAGGCATGTATTATCGTATATATTTGCGGAACAATAAAAGAGCCAACCAAGATAATGGCGTATTGTGCCTGGCATCATCTCAGGGGTCAGATGATGACGAGACACCCCTTTTTGTTGGATTTTTCAATCTTGGGGAACATAGTGGCCAACTTTATGCTCCATACGAGGGGTACACCCATTTTCTTTGGCACTATGTTGCTGATAAGATTATGAACGAGCCACAAAGTGGTACCATAACCTTTGGTCTAACCATAACGTGCAACCGCAGAATGGTCGTGATCAACGCGTGATGGTGAGCGGTAGCACCAACGTATACATCATCGCAAGCATCAACGCAAGCCTCAACGGCAGCATCAGATGTGAAACCCACGCTTCTGGAACGATGTACTATAATTTCGACACCGAGTAGGCCTTCTTCAAAGGGGGGGTACGACGTCATTACGACGGGTTTCAACTTACCAGAGCACCTTTCGGGCATAACAGCTCACTAAACTATCACCATTGCGTTGGCAACGTTCAAAGGGGGGTGGGGCGGGGGGAGGGGGTGTACTTCAATTTCATGCATGGCCGTAGTCTTATGACCATAGACCCTCGCATCCCTACAATGCCGGGACCGAGCATATCGGGTTTTCACCGACCAGGCAGGTATTGCTAGCACCAAGCGCGAAGCGCCGTGAGGTGTTGGGCGAGTCGCATGAAGGGTGAGCTGCATCCTGCTAAGAACCGCTCGGGATAAGCGCGACGGGTTTCCAGGTTCCACTCACCGAGGCATACTCCAAGAAACATCTCGTCAGCTGCTGCGTTAAGGCGGAGGCGTGGGGCGCAATGTAGTCCTGGTACTTCTCGATGATGATGTCCAACGCTGCCACCACCTGCGACGACGAAGGGGGCGTTGTCGTTACGGGGGGGGTTAGAGGTTAGAGCCGTCGACCCTCCTCGCGGGCTGGGCCCCCATGTGTGCCGCACATAGCGATGAAAAAAAATGAGAACAAGTGCGGCCTTACGAGTAGAACCCGTGAACGTACAGCGCGCGCGTACCGTGCAACTTCTTGCATAGGAGCCCGGTGTTATTGGTTGGCATTATCCCCTCCACCGAGCAGCCTTCGTTTCTTTCTGTGGCTGATTGGTAGTCGTCATTTCGTGGATGCCATGTTGATGCATGCTCCGATACGGGTGCTCCCTGACTTTTTCGGGGCTCCGCGGTTACCTCACGCAAACACTGACGCTGACAGAAATTGAAAGTAAGCGCATACCCCATGGACCATCATCCAATGGCCTAGATCTCATAAAACACAAAAAAAATGGTATTCCAGCGAATTTAGGCATAGTTCTTGAGCTGAGGAGCCTCGCCAGTCAGAAGCAAATTAACCAAAAAGTGTCACTGGGACCTGATAGTGTGCTCCTGGACACTAGTCCGTGGCGAGGGGAGTGCCCCGGAGACCAATACAGCAAGGTGATATTCGACGAACCCCAAAGTACATATTTTGTTGGTTATATAGCATAGACCACTGGCCTACTCAGTCACCTATAGAACCAACAGGACCAATATCGTAGCACGCGTCACGTTGTTTTCCCTTTGAAGGCTTATCCCCATCCAATAGCTTCTGCCGTCCAATGACCAACGACCCATCAATTTCATGGCCCCATCTGCCCAACCACCCATCCATCAAATCACAAATCTACCCAATCAACCATTTGTCCATGGAACCAACGACCCGCGCAGTGAATAACTCAACACTTACTCACCCAATAGCCCATCCAAGTCAACTCAATGGTCCACCCTCCGACCAACCCAACGACGCACATCATCCATACAGCCTATATCTTCAAGGCTACAATGAAAGCGGTGCATACCATGACCCGTTTACCCAAATGACCCACCTCATCAAGGCCTATCTCTTGCATGATGCGGAAGTATTCGTTGAGGATGTCGGGGAGCACTTGCAGCACCGGCTCTTCCGCCTCGTCCAGCTCGATCAGGTACCGAAGGGAAGACGCCGCCTCGATCTGGACGGGGAGGGCGCTATCCCGCAGGCACTGCACATGGGACACAGAAGGATCGTGGGACACCATATTTAACACAGGAAACCACACAAGACGGGACACAACATAGCACGCGACACGACATAATACGGGAAACCACATAACAAGAAACACAACATGACACGGGACACGACATCAACAAGGGGCCCCAGGTCACACGGAAGACGACAAGACAACGCGACACGATGAGACGCGGCACAGGACAGGTTCATGAAACGGGAAACAACACAACATCGGGCACCACATCGCACAGGCCAGCAAACTACACGGGACACGACGTAGCACGGGACGCAATTAACGTATTTAGAACTGCGCATCCACGTTTTGTTTTACAAACTGCTGGGAAATAGTGTGGCAACAAAAAAACAGTTACGTAGTGGAAGTGTTAACACGCGACACCACATCACACGGGACACGACAGAACACCTGTGCCGCGAGGGGGCGCACACAAGTGGCAGTTACACAATCAAACGCCTATCATCAAAACAGTGGAAACCCCTCGCGCCCCACCCCGACCCACCTGGAGCGTGTTGTTAAGGCACCGCAAGATAGTTTGGGGATCTTGGAAGTCTGCCTGAGCAAATCTCTGCATCATCCAGCAAGCTCGGTATCTCATGAACCTGACAGGTTTAACAGCATATCAGTACATGTTAAAAAAAACGCCGCCACCCATCAGTCGAAACCCAGAGCAGGGAATTTTGGCACGCAAAAAGCGCAAACAAAATAGGAAGAGGAATAGAAAAAAGGGAAAGCGGCAGATCCCCATACGAAACGAGCCAAAACGAATAACAACGAGAAGAAAAAACGAAACAAAAAAGTCTGGAAAAAAAAAAACGGAAAAAAAAAACACAACTGCTTGCTTACATCGGGATCTGGCGGTGTGATATCAAGCGGGCGATCTGCTGCAAAACTTTCAGCTACTGTAGTTCACTTTGTACGTCCACGGGTGATGTTTTGCTTCATTGATATTACACAAAGGTGGCAGCCGAAATATTATTAAGCGGCCCCGCTCTTGCCTCGACTAAACACGAGCGAGGAACATTAAAACAACTCAAGAGGTTATCAAGGCTGTTACCACGGGGGATCATAGTGAATAGGACCAAATATTGTTACTAAAAATAGGGAAATATATAGGTTTTTGCCTGTCCCGTCATAGTAAATAGGACCAAATATTGTTACTAAAAATAGGGAAATATATAGGTTTTTGCCTGTGCCGTGGGTCCCCTATTTACTATGGCCCCCCGTAATATAGTCAGCACGAGCTGAGTCGCCGACGAGTTTTTAGACGGACTACTGTAAATAATAGTCAGTCATGGAACGGAGGTGCCGACTATTCGACTTATTGGGTTTCATAATTGAAGGACGGCGTTTTTAATGCGGGGTATAGATTTTTAACGTGAATCGCTGCGGGCTGCCGGTACCCTCATGTCTTGTGACACTGCAGCGCCCGGCGGGAGGACCCATACCCACACGCGCGAGGATCATCCAGACCGAATGTCAAAACTCCACAGCACCAACAACACCACCAAGTGACACCAGAAAATTCGGGGTTGCTCGGTCTCACACTCACCCTACGGGACTCTGAAACTCCGGCAGCACGTGCTGCACCATCAGCGCCTCCAGCGAGGAGCTGTACTTTTTAGATCTCAGAAGAACAGTGGAAAGGCTCCTGTGTTTCGGACGCGCAGAGAAAGAGGTGTGGTAAAGAGAGGGGGGGGCAGGGTGAGGGGGGGTCGGGGATAGGAAACAAATAGAAAACGATGAGGAGCCAACAACAGCAGTCGCAGCGGCAGCAACAGCTGCAACAGGAGAAGAAGCAGAAGGAGGAGGACCAGCGACTACAGCAACTTTCGTTCGTTCTGTCGCCGCGGTATGGGGTAGGGGGGGCGGTGGGGGGGTGTACTCGATATTCATGCATGGCCGTAGTCGTATGACCATAGACCCTTGCGGGGGGGACAATGACGTTGGGTTGGATTGAGTGTTGGGTTGGGGCGAGCCTATCAATGAAATATGCAATGCCTCTTGACCAAAAACTAACCAGTCAACCCATCAATCACTCCACCAATTAAGAAAACAGATACTCAATTCATTTGAAAAAAAAAAAAACAACCCCCACCCAATCCAACCCAACGAATCAACCGAGCAACCCCTCAATCAAGCCAACGAACAAACCGAAGTATCCGTGACATAGCAGGGTTTCGAAAAACCGAAAAAGCAACACAATAGCGGCGGCATCAGCAGCCTGAGAGGCCCTATATTTCGAACGACGTACCTGGTACTGGTCACTTGCTGTTAACAACTTGAACAGCACAACAACACAACACAAACACAACACAAACACAACACCACGGGCACAAAACGTCACCAACAATATCAACAACACCTACACCGCTTTCACTAACTAACAGCACCGCCACCACCACCGCTACCACCACTAAACCACCACCACCACCGCTACCACCACCGCCACCGCCACCGCCACCGCCACTACCACCAACACAGACATCAACCAAATACTCAACACCGCCGCCCTCACCATCCCCGTCACCCCCCCTCCGCATCACCACCACCAGCCCAACACCATCATCACCACTCTCACGAACTACGCGTATATCAACACCGATGCCAACAATAGCAACAACGAAAACAAAAAAATGCCAACAAAAGCACGCACCCTAGTGCAACGAGAGCTCCATCTTTCAAGCGGTGGTCTCGCTGGGCCTCCGGTGCCGCCGCGTAGGTCTGAAGAACATTCTGCGTGTAAGTTAACAGCTACAGGGCAATGTGAACGGGAATAAGGTGACGTGGGCAATGGTGGAAGGGGGGGGGGGGGGGGGGGGGGGGGGGGGGTGGAAGGTTTCGGGTAAGAGCTACAGGGAGAGCGAGAGACTCGTTGAATACCATACGACAGGTAGAACAGCCGTTGCTAGGAATTTGTGCAGCAGGATACTTGGAAACTTCGTCAACTGGTGCGCGTGAAATAGTAACAACACCATCAACCCGCACTCTTTAGCTTTCATAAACACAGCGTTAAACGCAAGTAACACATACATCAAACACGACACACAGCGCATACCGAGCATACAGCACACACGATACAAGCGGCACACACGACGCACGCAGCACATAAAACACATGCAACGCGCATGCACATACGGCACATACCTACTAACAGAGTCATGTCACGGTAGGGGGGCTACTTATTAGTCCGACGGAGTTCCTCCACTGAGGACAATCTATCGAATATATTAACTACGTATCCCACTTGCGTTCTCTGTCCGGATATATAATCCCCGTTTGGGCTGTGATGTCAACATCAAATGACTACTATATTTCCGGCCAGATATGTACGGTTTTAGTCGGCCCATGGAATTGCTCATCGGGACAGCTGGGTACTCCACATTGTAGAAGAAGTAGAATTTACTGGGAATATTATTTGGCTCTATATATACACATATATACGTACTGCGACTATAAATAGCCCAAAAAAATGAGGTGGCAGGTGGGGGTGCGGATGCGCGTTTTCTCCAGGCTTCACCTTGGAGACTCACAAACGGATTGCTTTTTTGGTGAAGCATCATTCAGTGAAGCATCAAACTCGCAAAACCCTGAATACCCCTTGTTTCGCCTGGGTCTCAAAGCCAAAGCCCATTCTCTGCCGACAGCAGCAGAATTTTTCATCGGGATGCGGGGATGCGCGTATACACAGTTGTTTCTCGAAAATCGATTTTTTGGGTAAGGTACAGAGCTCCTGATGCCAGGAACCTACGAAAAAAAGATACCCACTCCAAGATACCCACTTCATCGATACCCACTCCATCGTGACATAACTACAGCACAAACCACGCATATAAACAGCAAAAACAGTACAAATAGAACAAATACACCGGTACTACCGCGCATACAGCACATACAACGTATACACCACATAAAACATACCGGCACACAACAAGTAACGCGCGACAGGATGTCACGGGCACAGAGTAACTCCTTGGGGACTAGAAACAAAAAAAAGGGTTTCCCTTACCTTGGGAAGGATGTCTTTTCCTCGGTACTTGGCGAGGTCGATGATGCAGTTCATCGCCGGGACTCTGGGCGAGAGGTAGTCCTCGGACGGGTCGTTGGTCTTGTGGATGAACTCGTGAGGGTCGGAATCAAACGCCTGCAGCAGCAGTAGCAGCAGCAGTAGCAACAGCATTGGCAGAAGCAGCAACACAGCAGCAGCAGTAGCAGCAACAGCAGCAACCGCAGAAACAGCAGTAGCAGCAACAGCAGCAGAAAGCACACCAAGCCAATCAGCGAGCCGTCAATTATTTGTTACGGCAGTTACGCTTCCAATCGCCACCCAGCCAACCAAGTAGTCACTCGGTAAACCAATCGGCCAATCGCTTGTTACGGCAGCTGCGTTTCCAAACACCAGCCAACCAATCAGCGAGCCCATCAGCTAGCCCATCAGAAGGCCAATCAGCTAGCCAATCTGGCAATCATACATTACGGCATCTACAAATTCAATGCCAAGCCAACCAATCAGCAGGCCAAGCAGTCGCTTTTGAAGAAGCACAACTCCAGGAAGACGGCCTGGCAGAGAAGAAATCCAGACGCGACTTCAGCAGTAAGAACAACTACGGCAGTTGCACTTCCAGTTACCAGTCAGCCAATCAGCAATCAGCAAGCCAGTGAGCAAACCAACCAGCCAAATCGTGTACCTCGACGTCGCTCTTGGAGAGGCACAGCTCAGGGAAGACCGCCTGGAAGAGAAGAAAGTCGAGATGCGGCTTGAGCAGTTTGTACGTGTGGGACAGCTCCGTGGCGGGGCCGACGAACACGAGGCACGCGTGGACCACCCTGTTGGTGCAGTATTCCCCTCTCGCTCGTAGCGCTAGCGTGTTCATCACCTGCTCAAACAGGAAAAGAAAAAAAAGGCAAGGAATAAGAAATAATATACATATTCGTATCATAAAAACAAGTACATATACACCAGTCTTCTTGCTGATGTGACCACAACAATCAGTATCAACAACAAAAAACCTGTCGTCTAGTTGGGGTTGCCGTATATAACTCACACAAAAAGAATACCGAATATTATGCAATACTCGGTGTTGTTGCTTTTTGTATACTCTATTTTGTGTTCTGAACACACACCAAACGATCTAAATAGCTGATAGTTCGACTTTCAGGGTGTTTTAAAATGTGACACATTCACGACGAGCCATCGCTATTAATAGGATGATGGAAAACAATATTATGGACCAACACATATCATATATAGTCACACTATGAGTTATGGCTCATACCCCTTGGCAGTTGAGAGCGGTCCACTGCATATACGTATATCTTCCGGGGCCATATGCTCTTAAATGGACTTGACAAACCGCGAGGGGGAACGCTGCAAACCCAAAGCGTCCCTCCCAAAAAGTAGCAAAAAATGCAAAAATGTACAACACACTACAGGGGTTTTCATTCAAGAATGCCCCGTTTTTTGGAGTGCTGGAATTGTTGTATTGAACGAACCAAGACAACGATTCACCCACCGTTTTTTTCCAAACATGCCCTAAGGAAAATGAAATTCGCTTCTCGACGAATTTTAACGTATTTTGTATCGCTCTAGTGGTGCATCTTTTGAACAGCTTTTACGGCAAGGGTTCCAAATTACCCATATTATCAACATGCTTTCCCCAAAAAACTCAGAAAACATGCTAGGCACCATATTCACAATGTTGTCGCGGGCGATTATTGTGACAGGCTACGTATACTCGTACGACCATACAACTTGTTTTAGAGCAAAATATTGCGGACGGGGTTGAAAGGTTTTCGCGTTTCTATATTTTTATGACGGCAGCTTCCGTCGTCGTCAACCACACATTTAGGAGTTCCCACACTCACTACTAAATATATACGTCTCTGTCCCAAAATATAAGGGCCGGAGGTATATTCATATTTAACATAAAAGGCCCCTCTATTTCGGAACAGAGTGGTATACAGGCACAAGCCCAAAAGACCGTCGGCCATAGGCCTTAACTGCAGTCTCCGGGCATATCATGCTTCAAGTACCTGCTCGAGCAGCTTCGGCGCCAGCTGCTTCGAAAATGCCTCCGCGAAGTCGGTCATCTTTTCCTCGGCGTAGTGCGGCTGCCCGTACCGCGTGAAGAATCGTTGCGCGATATTGCAGGCCCACTGTCGACGAGGAGTCGAGTCGAAAAACAAGAGCAACAAAAGTATTGAGCACAAGAACAAGAGCAAGCACGAAAACAATAGCAAGAGCAAAAAACTAGAACACGAACATGAACACGTACGAGTACAAGACGAAAAACCACATAAAACAACAATAACAACAACAATAACAACAATAACAACAACAACAACTACTTAGCATCGACAAAATAACAAGACGGGCAAAACAGCCGGAAGAGAGACGAGTCACCCGTGCGCACAAATGTAACCAGCCGAGCGCAACGGGCCATTCTGCTTCATACACATCAACACAAATAGAACGTGTTTTACTGGTTGGTGCACATAACATCTACAGCAGTGCTATCAAATTGTTGGTGGTGGAATCCTTTTCGGTCGTCCACCAAGGCCACATCGACAATGCTTATCATGCATTGTACTCTACTCTGCTGTACAGTACACTATTGTAGTACAGTACTATACCGTGCTCTCCAGTACTCTATTGTATAAATAAAATGGTATTATGTACCGTGTTGCGCAATAAAACGGTAGCCTCTTACTGTGTTGCGCAGTACTCTATGCGCTACTCTAGGACGGCACTCTACTGTACTCCCAGGAATGCTGTACTTACCGCAGTATAGCACTACTCTGCTGCGGTATAGCAGTACTCTACTGTACCCTACTATTGCACAGCAGCATTCTACTGCGCACAGTACAACACTCTTGCTGCTGTACCTTTTTGGCCTTCCACCAGGGCCATATCTCCCTCTCCTCGTCCGTCTCGGGCTGTCCCGTCAACGGCTTAGCTAGCACCTGAACAAAAAACACAAAACAAATGTAGAGGGAGGTAAGCAGGCGACACGCTCCATAGTAGCAGTCAAGATGTTGCCTTTGCCTTTGTTCTGCTGCAGCTCTACCAGAAAAAGTATATATATATAGCAGCAGCAGCAGTGGTTGTTCTGGTGGTCGTCGTAGTTGTACTAATAGTGGCACAATAGTAGTGCTATTAATAGTGTAGTAGAAACACTATCTCTCATGAATGGCAATGGATTCGTTCCTATTAATAGCACTCGTATTTCCAAAGACGAGGGGTACGCAAAACAAACTATTAAATAGCAAGACTTCAGTGTCTTAAAATATACCTGGTATGTATACGTATATAAATGTATTTTAGCTTAGCTTACACTCGTAGGAAGTTACAATGGTAGTCGGCAGCACAACGCAGGAAACGGGGCCACCAGTGAATGTCTGGGAGCTACAGCAGTGCGTGCGGCGTCGTTACATTAGCCCGCTATGTATGCCCTACGAAGCCCAGCGCAAAAGTAGCAATTAAGGAATTATGTGCCAGTGTAGGGTTACAGCAGTATTGTGTTTGCGTGTATCTGTCCGTTCAGGCGAACTTCCTTAGATGTGCCCGAACAGCAAACAGAGTTTTTCCGAGCACAACGATCAGGTGGCACACCAACCAACCCAGCATGCCTCTGGTTAGGGCCAGGGTTAGGGTTAGAGTTCCGGGTCGGGGGGGTGGGCGCCGTTAACCAAAGCCAAAAATAAGCCCACCGTCGGGAACGAACGCCATACAGCTTCGTGACAAAACCCTTCCTCAAAAGAACCAGCATCATTTCATTCGGGCACGTCTGAGAAGTTCCCCTGAACGGAGAGATTTACGCCAGCTGTACAGGATTTATAAAGCGATCAGGTACTCCGAAGGTGTTAGTCACCTTGGCGCAGAGGTCCATCCAGGAAGGCACGTTAAGGGCTTCCAAATCTTCTCCCGAGGGTATCTGCGAACCGAGCAGGAACGAAGGAGGCGGTCGCAGGGGTGGGGGGAGGGCGGGGTGAAGCACGCAGAACCTCCACGGGAGCCGAGCGTTCTCGTCCAACCGCTCAAGAGTATCATCAAAATTAAAAACCAGCATCGCCAACACTACCCCCACCCCCAACAACACCCTACGCCAACATAAACACCAACACCAATATCACCAATACCAACACTCAACACAAGCGCCAACTAGACACCAGTACCCGCTACCCTCACCACCCCCATCAACGCGACCACCGTCGCCATCGTTGCTACCGACCCAACACCAACACCGCCACCTCGACCTACAACACCAACGCCAACACCGACAACAACAGCACCAACCGAACACCCACATCCCCATCACCCCCACGACCAAAAACACCACCCCATACCCAGCCACCAAATCCAACACCTCCCCCCACGCTTCGCGCTTGGTGCTCTAGCAATGCCTGCCTGGTCGGTGAAAACCCGACATGCTCCGTCCCGGCATTGTAGGGATGCGAGGGTCTATGGTCATACGACTACGGCCATGCATGACTATCGAGTACACCCCCCCCTCCCCGCCAACACCAAATAAAAATAAAAACAAAAATCGCGAGCTGGACTGGGAATCGCGTCGGCCAAGCTTACCGCAAACTGGGTGCAGGACCAGAAGACTTTAAGAGCGATCTTCAGTACCTGTAACAAGGCAACACGGGCATAGTGGGGGGGGGCAGCGCGGGGGGGCGGAGTCGGTGCGGTGGGTGGCGGGTTTAGGGGTTGAGGTAATTAATGGTAAAGGCCTTCGGGCGCACCATAACTCCTACTATCCATAGTCTTAAAAACCCAATCTTCGTTCTTGGAAGGGGCGTGCAATTTGTTCGCATGAACGGAACAAAACGACGCTTTCCTCCGCACAATCAAGAAATACATCCATGCTCGCTTGTTCACCGTCATAATCACCATCGCCATCACCCTCAGCAAATGCTGGTTCTGCAAAACGTAAGCGCAAACACTGGCTTGGGCACTGATGCAAATACTGGTGCAAAAAGGAACCTCCGTAACGCACCTGGCCCGCCTCCGCAGAGCCATCCCCGACGAGCTGGTGTGACACCAAACTGCTGCAAATACTGCTACAAAAAGTGCTAATACTGGCGCAAATACTGTTGAACGTCCAGTACACCAGGTGCGACCTCCCCCTCCCCGTCCCCCTCTCCCCACCCCCTTCCCCTCCGCCCCAGCCCTCCCTCTCCCCCCTTCGCGCACCTGGCCAGCCTCCGCAGAGTCGTCCCCGACGAGCTGGTGACACATCCCAAGCAACAGGGGCAACGTGACGCGCATAACCGCGAGCAGCGGCGCCCTTGAGTCCTTCGGCTTGTACTCGTACCGTTTCACCACCTTACGCAACGCTAGCATCGCGTTGTGGACGCTTTCGAGAGGGGGGGGGGTGGAAGGGCAGTGGGGTAGCGGAGGTGAAGTGGGGGACGGGGGGGGGGGGGGGGGTGCTCGATATTCATGCATGGCCGTAGTCGTATGATCATAGACCCTCGCATCCCTACAATGTCCGGACGGAGGGGGGGGGTACACGATATTCATGCATGGCCGTAGTCGTATCATCATAGACCCTCGCATCCCTACAATGCCTGGACGGGGGTGAGGGGGAGGGGGGGGTGTATTAATGTCATGCATGGCCGTAGTCGTATGGCCATAGACCCTCGCGTCCCTACAGTGCAGGGACGGAGCACGTTGGGTATTCACCGACCAGGCAGACATTGCTTGCACCAAGCGCGAAGCGCCGCGAGGTGTTGGGAGAGTTGCATGAAGGGTGAGCTGCAACCTACTAAGAACCGCTTGTGACGCGGACTCTTTTGCGTATGGATGACAGCGTCGAATGAAATGAGGTGGGAGGGAGTTAAGGGAGGCAGATTTGGGGAGGAGGCAGGCGGAAGAGGGGGAAGGGGGATGACGCAAGTGACGAGGGGGGGTGGAGGCGGAAGCGGGAAGAGGCAGGTCGGGAAGGGGCGTGGAAATGAAAAAAAAAAGAGTTTCGCAATGTTTTAAAGGGGGAAAGGGGGGGGAGGGGGGGCGAGGACGGAAGCGCCCTTGTAAAAAAACAAAAACACTCGCTCACCGCAAGACTTCTCCTGTCTGCAGCTGGGCAACGATGGTCGGCACGAGCGCAGGCCAGTCGTCGGGGAAGTCGTAGGAGGCCACAATCTTGACGGTTTCTGCGAGGATGTCTCGGATGCTCTTGTCGGTCTCTCTCAGGAGCGCCTCCAGGATGTTGGTCCTGAATTACGTTTCATAAGAAAAATATTACAGATCAGATGACAGTACGTATCACAGTACAGATCATTTTCCACGGATCTGCGCGTTGGATGTACAGTACCAGATAACACTACAGATCTCCAGGATGCTATTAATAGTCGTGAATGGGGCTTCACAAGAATAATTTCACAGATCAGATCAAATAACACATCACACAGATGATTTCCAAGGGCCTGCACATATAGGTCGGACGTACAGTACCAGACAACAGAGTAGTACAGACCACAGATCATTTTCGCCGATCTGCATGTCGGACAGATCAGGTCGCAGTACAGATCATACGCATCCTGTTCAAGGAATCATCTGTGCAAGCTTCTACGGGGCTGATCCACAGAATCTGAACGACCTGCGCGTGTTTCCGCCGTAGTGGTCTACATGGTGTGGTCACGTTACGATGCGTGTGCCAGGGCTTGCAAGAACATTATACTCCGACCTGGCACGATCTGTGCGATCTGTACACGGCTCCACGTGACCATCTGTAGGGTGGGCACGGTCTACACATAGGTACCAACCTGCTGATCTGTACCTGGTGTGATCTAGGTCATACAGATCAAACCGGTTCAACGTGTGAACCATTACCAAACAAATCGGGTGCCTGATTTCACCTCGGCGGCGAGCTGATGTTATGCTTCTCAGGCCTTAAACTCATGTTTCGAGAACATTTGAGCTGAGTTGGAACCTTTCACCTTATAGGTTTCGTGCAAAAATTCCACGTTTTTTTTTTTTCAACTCCCGATTTCTTAAGTGCTGTCGTTTGCTGTAAAGTTATATATAACCTTTACCTGAACGTGGCCTTGTGCTCCGGAGGAAAGGTGGCAGGCAGGTTCAGCTCGGGGTTCGGGGACCACTTTCTCCTCACCGTGTTCTTGAGGGCGATCGTCGCGGCTTGTCGCACATCTCTGTCCACCTGGGGCCGAAAACGAACGGGAACATGAGAAGCGAAACGGAACCTGAGAAATTATGTAACCGTCAACCGACGTCGGTGGCAGGCGGTTAAAAAAACGCCGCTGTGAATACATGTCGAGATAGAGAGGAAAACACCGGGGAAAAAAAATATCCTCCGAAACAAAGTTGGTAATCCCTGCCTTTGTTCGCTTTCTTCCTACTATGAATACCTCGTATGGAACTATTAGTACGACCACCGACTAGAGAAAGGCAGCTTTATAGACGCTGTGACAAACTCTCCAGCATTGCCACTATACACACCCCCTCCCCACCACCACCACCACCACCCCGACCACCAACCCCCACTCCTACGACAACTACCACCATCCCCATCGCCACCCCCACCCCCACACCTACACCCACCACTACCACCACCACCAACCTGTGCGAGTTGAGGAAAAGAGACAATCCCCACCACCACCACCACCCAGCACGACCACCACTCACAACTCACAACAGCACCAGCCCTAGGCGTCACCTGGGGCTTGACTTCAATCTGGAGGGCCAGTAACCCACCGCCACCACCACCACCACCTCCTCCGCCACCATCACCCCCAACACAACCCCCCCCCCCCACCACCACCGTCTCGAAAGGGATGCGTGGTCAATGGTCAAATGACTAAGGCAAGCAACAAATGAGTACGCCCCCCCCCCCACCACCACCATGCACAACTAACTCACAATAGCATCCACTGTACACTACAGTAGGTGTCACCTGGGGCTCGACAACAATCTGGAGCAGCAGCATGAGGCATTCCGGCGCCTGACAGAAGGACTCCAGCTGAGCCTCGGCGGCCTGGTCGGTGCGGTCGTTGTGGCAGCAAGCAAGAGCAGTGACAAAGCCGTCAGGAAACTCCGGGAGAAACGCCATGAAAACATCAAGAATCGAAACGCCACGAAACCAAACGTAACTGAAACGAAACGTCACGAAATCGAAACCAAAAGTCACGAAACCGAATCGAAACGAGCGAAACGGAGCGTGTTCCGATTACCTTGTCTCAACGAACAGAGTAGGAACACACCCATGGTTGCCTCGGATTACGACCCGACGGGGCGTTGCGGGATATTATAGTATGGGAACGATCCTTGGAATATTCCTGAAGGTTCCTTGTGGACTGTTCCTGGAACCAAACACGTAAGTGAGTGGCAACGCGGGATTTGCCTGATAGGTCAACCTTGGAAGGAGATACGTGTGTGTGTGTCCGGGATACTTCACACAAAAAAGGGGGAACATAGTAGTAATCAGAACCAAAAAGCGGCGTGTAACCATAGGGGGATACACGGGTTTTTGGGCGCATCGTGGGTTCTTACTACAACAGCCCACCCGGAATAGTGTCGTCAGCAGGATCAACCTGCGCAGGTGCGTGCTGCGATAAGCTTAACACTTCGGCCAAAATATGTTTTGACTGGTGGGGAATATCCACTGCGGAACTACCATACCCAATAAGGCATACCACTATGTCCCTAAATATAAGCACCGTTTTGGTATTAATATGTAACCCAAACGATGCTTATATTTTCGGGGCAGAGTGGTATAAGCGTATAAGCCTTCTGAGGCAATATTTGTGACTGACTATTAATAGGTTTCTCAACTGAGGAACCACCCAATAAGGCATACGCCTTCTTAGGCAAATATTCGTGACTGCCGTCCCGGTGGTCTAACTGATAGCCACGAAGCCTGTAGGGCCGGATGTCGAGGGTTCGATTCTCCCCATGGAGGTTTTTATTCTCAAATGACACCGACTGTCGAGAGCGCATATTATAGCGTGGGTAAGCAAAATTCGACGAAAGTTGACGAGGGAAGAAAGTGCTGAAATCTTCTCGCGATAAAAACCAAAGGCAAGAAAGAACCGTAGTGGGGGAGGAGGGAGAGGAGCCTACTTTGTGACCCCGGATCTGAGTTACGACTAGGGAGGGAGAAAGGCGGAAGTGCGAAGATAATGAATGGGATGGAAAAAAAAAAAAGAAAAAAAGTAACAGGTCTCTGAAGTGAGGAACTACCCAATAAGGCACATGCCTTCTGAGGCAATATTTGTCACTGACTATCAATACTCGTAGGCTTCTCCACTGAGGAACTACAAAATAAGGCGTATGCCTTTTGACGCAATATTTGTTACTGACTATTACTAGGCTTCTCAAATGAGGAACTACCCAATAAGGCATACCAGTCCGGTCGGAAATATAAGCCTGATTTTGACGTATATAGTATCTTGGCGAAAAAACAAACAATCGAGTTTTTTTTATTTTTTTTACTGTCTTTACCATGAACCGGTGCACTAAAGCAACGCGAAACACTTCCAGAATAACAAAATAATAACCTTCATATGGTCTCACGAAGCAAGGACACTCCGAACTTGCCTCACGTTTCCTGCCGGTAAATGTCCTCAGGTTGCGTTTTTTTTTCTTCTTTTTTTTCACATCGGATTCGAAACTTCCTCCCCGATCCAATAAGCCAATAAAAAAAGTGGTCGTGAAAAAACTGCGACGCCACCACCGGTTTTTTCTTTTGTCTAAATATTTCAAGTTTTTCTTCGGTAAAGCGAGTTATAGGTAGCTCAGTAACCTTTCATAGCGCGGTCAAAGCGTATGATGTTCTGTTGATTGCGATGCTTAATTTCTTTTGGGAAAATCTGAAGAAAAAAAAAACTATTTTTTTTTCAAGTTTTTTTTCTGAAAAAACACTTGAATTTTCCCAAAACAAAATTAGGCATCGCACTCGATAGAACAGCATACGCTTTGGCCGCGCTCTCAAAAATTGCTGAGCTATCTATAACTCGCTTTACTGGAGAAAAACTTGACATATTTAGACAAAAAGAAAAAACCGGTGGTCCAGTTTTTTCACGACCACTTTTTTATTGGCTTATTGGATCGGGGAGGAACTTTCAAATCCGATGTGAAAAAAAAAAAAAAAAACGCAACTAAAGGACATTTACCGGCAGGAAACGTGAGGCAAGCTCCGAGTGTCCTTGCTTCGTGAGACCATATGAAGGTTATTATTTTGTTATTCTGGAAGTGTTTCGCGTTGCTTTAGTGCACCGGTTCATGGTAAAAAGACAGTAAAAAAAAACAAAAACTCGATTGTTTGTTTTTTCGCCAAGATACTAACATATACGTCCAAATCAGGCTTCTGTTTCCGACCGGACTGGTATGCCTTATGAGGCAAATGCTTATGACTGACTAGTAATAGTCTTCTCAACTGAGGAACTACCGGACAAGGTGTTTGCCTTCTGAGGCAAATAAATGTGACTGGTGGGGCTTCAACTGTAACTGAGGCATATGCTACCCAATAAGGCATGCCTTATCGTTTGCGATTGCAATATTTTTCGGAAGATGACCTCGTAGGCCATGGGATTTGCTTATCGGGTCAAGCGTACACGTGCTCTTAGACCCGTTTTGGGGTGAAACGCGCAGCCTCAAGTGATCGAACCTCAAAAAGTACTCAATGCAACCCTATAGTGGCATGCACCCGCAAGCACAATGAACAGCATTTTTTCTCACCTTCCGCTGTCCCGCCTCAGGGGTAAAAGTGTGAAGCAGCACTGCGTGCAAGGCCGCGGCCGATATAGGTCCCGCTGCTGCCACCGCGGCCCCAGTGACCCCCGCCCCGACAACGCCTGCCATCCTTTAGACTGAAACGGGGGAAATGCTAGGGTTTCCGCTGGTTGGCAGTGTTGTAGTGGAGGGGTTTTCGTACCGTGGCGGTAGGTGCTTGGTTTCCGAGTGTTTGGTGAGGGGGGGGGAGGGGAAGCGGGGGACAGACAGACAGACAGAGAGAGAGAAAGACCGCTGAGATTAGATGAGCAGTTACGATTAATAGAGCTGCTGCCTTTAGACATCTCACGACAGTAGAAAATCAACACGACACAAATCTTGAGCAAGCTATGATAGGACAATGACAAACTGCACGTGTACTTGTTGGCCGTCGAGTTTAATTATGTGAGAACAGCAAGGCAGGCAAGGCAAGCAAAGGCAAGCAAGGCAAGCAAGGCAAGCAAGGCAAGCGAGGCAAGCAAAGGCAAGCAAAGGCAAGCAAGGCAAGCGAGGCAAGCGAGGCAAGTAAGGCAAGCGAGGCAAGCAAGGCAAGCGAGGCAAGCAAGGCAAGCAAAGCAAGCAGAGGCAAGCAAGGCAAGCAAAGCAAGCAAAGGCAACCAAGGCCAGCAAGGCAAGCCAGGCAAGCAAGGCAAGCCAGGCAAGCAAGGCAAGCGAGGCAAGCGAGGCAAGCAAGGCACGCAAGGCAGGCAAGGCACGCAAGGCAGGCAAGGCAGGCGAGGCAAGCAAGGCAAGCAAGGCAAGCAAAGGCAAGCAAAGGCAAGCAAAGGCAAGCAAGGCAAGCAAGGCAAGCAAGGCAAGCAAAGCAAGAAAAGGCACGTGAGGCACGCAAGGCAAGCAAGCAAAAGGCACGTTCTACACTGCAGTAAAACGGCTTGCAATTATATTCTTCTCCAGTGAACCAACCTCAGCTAGGCCTTTTTAGATCTTAGTGACCGCTTTCTTAGTATACACCTGGCAGGTTATAGGATACAGTACTGGACACCTAATAAGAAACAGGAAGTCTGGTCCAGGCTGGATTTCTTATTTGCAAGAGGGTGCTTGCTACACTAGTTTCAAGCTAACGACTCCCGGACTTCGTATTTTCCTCCTAATCTCAGCCTGGCTTTATTATTAGTCTGTTTCTCATCAGGTGTCCTGTACGGTAGGTGCACTGTACGGTAGGTTGCTCTTGTCCAGACTCCAGAGAGCGAGCGATAGCCGGTGGATCGAGTAAGGGAAGGAATCGGACAGGAAATAGATGTGTGTTTGATACCGCTCTGGACAGAAATGTAAGGACCGCTTGGTGCTCACATTCGAATCTGAACGGTTCTTATATTTCCGTTCAGAGGGTACATACTCTAGCGTACTCGGGTGCCAAACCTAGTTGTATTGGTCATACTCGGGTAGATACCCGGGTACGCCCAGAGTAATACCCGGGTACGCCCAGAGTACCGTAAGGAGCGTTGAGTTCGCGCAGGGGTGCGATCAATTTCCAGCGCTCGTTTTCTCTTAACAACGGTACGGGCTTGATACGGGTGCTATAAAGTCGAATATTCCATCTTCGGAAGACTCTCGACACGATCTTTCCGAAAAAACGCCTTGTTCGGTATTGGCAACCTTTCCGTTCTGGAAAAATCGAGCGCTGAAAAAACGATCGCAGCACCCCTGTGCGAACCTCAACGCTCTTTACGATACAACCTAGATACTCGTACGCCCAGCGCAAATACCCGGGTACGCCCAAAAAAATACCAGGGTACGACGAGTATGTGTGTGTGCCCACTGAACAAAACTATTCATACCTGTATATTTATACGTAGGCACGATACCCACTGAGCAAAACTATTCATATATTTGTACGTAGGCACGATACCCACTGAACAAAATTATTAATGTATGTATACGTAGGCACGAGCCTGTGGAAACAACTCACGGGTCGACGCTATTGCCGACCCTGCTCCCGCTTCGACACCTTGACCCCGCGCCGATCCGGCCCCACCAGAACCTGAGCCCTCCACACTGACTCTCGCTGAAAAAAACTAGCCGCCGGCAGGTTCCACTTTGGCCCCCTTGCCCCACATGCATGCTACGGTAGCCTGCATGCAGGTGCACCATATTTTTTCCGAGGGTGATCACTTGAGGAGCTCTATACCTGCAGTAGCCTGCACACTGATTTGGGAGGGAAACGGAAGTGCTATATACCCGATGGGCAATCCCATGGCCATAGGGCCCGTTTTAACGAAGAAGAAAAAAAATCAATTTGGAAAAAAAAAAAAATCAAATCCGCTTTGCATTGGTCAACACACGCACCAGCACCAAAGATTAGGATCTTGGTGCATAATATTTGGTGCTGGTGCGTGTGTTGACCAATGAAAAGCGAACTTTAATTTTATTTTTTCCAAATTGAATTTATTTTATACTCGTTAATTCGGGCCCTTAGACTGACTTGCACAATCAAAAATATTGCAACGCAACACTGGAATACCGACAAAATTGGGTTAAGGAGCCCCGATCACCAGAAAAATATTCCAGCCAAAAAGTGCTTCGTATACCTCCATCGTAGCACGCGTCCCCACGGACGGGTCGATAGGAGCGCCAACGTGACGGGACCGGAAGGCCAACCAACCTTCAACACGTTTCACTGAAAATGGTCAATACGCCGTACCGCACAAAATACTACTCGAGGCTTGTCATCCTCGACACCACGCAGCAGTCCAAGCCAACCCAGAAGAACACGCTCGTAGCTACGTAGCGGAGGGTACAGTACTCAGGTAGCACTGGGTGAAAAAACAGGGTCATAGACAACAACAAAAAGTAACCCATCGCGGTCTCCTGGGCATCATTCTAGCTGTTTCGACACAGAGGGAGAGTATCATTATAATTCTAATTATCTTCGCCCTTCCTTTCTTTCTCACTTCCAGGTCGTAACTTCTTTTTTCCTCTCTCATTTCCTAGTCGTAACTCAGATATGGGGTCACAAAGTAGGTGCTTCTCCCTCTCCTCCCCACTACGGTTCGTGCCTTGAGTTTCTATCGCGAGAAGACTGTAGCCCTTTCTTCCTTCGTCGACTCGCACTTAATTGCGCCTACCCATGCTGCCAGAGCGCTCTCAGCAGTTGATTCCGTTTTTTTTTTTTGGGCAAATAAACTCAAAAGTCTGACCCACAGTCTGACCCACATGGGATTCGAACTCACGAAATCAACTCTAGCAGCATTCGAGGGTGCTACCAGCCCACTGGGGCGACCGGCACAGCTAGTGTATTCCTATCTCCTCCACGCTTTCGTTTTTAGGTTTTGTTTTTAGCGTCAAAACGCTCCGTTTGGACGGACCCTAACCGGTGCAATATGAATGGTATCACGTGTGCCAGAGCTATAAAATACACCATACGTACGTCATCTTTCTTTTTCTTCTTGTTTTCTTTATTCGTCCATCCCATTTATTTGATCCGCCTCTCTTTTTCTCCCTCCTGTTGATAGTCGTAACTCAGATGCGAGGTCACACAGCAGGCTATCCTCCCCCTTCCTCGCTACGTACGGCTCGTCCCCTCGCTTTTGAATGGCGACTTTCTTTCTTCCCTCGCCGACTCGCGTTGAATTGCGCCCATCCACTTTTTGCAAGATAAAAATAGTGTCGGCACTTTTAGTATATGCCTGGTAGTACATACGTGCGGCCTGGTTCATAACGATTACCTGGACAAAGTTGGACGAACAAAAAACACTGGCAACGAATGTATATATATATACATACCCGGAATAAGGTATACCTGGTATACACATATACACACCTGGTATGTATGATGTAAAGTTCATCATACCTCGAGTATGATGATGTAAAGCGGGACGAGCGGAAATTCTTGATACATTCTTCTTTTTCGGATGAGTTGCTGCTACGTATGTATATACTCGTGTCACCACAGATAGTAGGCCTGTGAGTTGACTTACTTGTATATAATAAATACGTACTGTAGCCGACTACTATTACGGGGGAGCATAGTAAATATCATATAATAGGACCAAATATTGTTAGTAAAAACAAGCAAATGAATACCAGGTAGGTTTTTGTGTCTACCGTAGGTCCTATTTACTAGTATTTACTATGGTCTCCCGTAATAGACTTCGAGCAAATGCGAGCTTGTAATTTGAACAGGCGCCAAAAAAAAAGTAGGGAGGCGTTCCGAGTTGCCCGAAGCGTCCGACATACGCCGTCCTAGTTTGGTACACGAGTACAATACAGCAGTGGGGCACGCTACTGCTGTAAGAGAAAAAATACAGCAGTTGAGAGAGGCCAAATCGGCTGGACCCGCCTTCGCCACGAAAAGCGAAAACCTAGACATTCCCACTGCTGCCCACGGTTACTGTACATAAGAAGAACGGCTTAACCCATTCAGAACTGAAAACATTATCCCACACTAATTCCAAGTAGTTTGCCCCCAAAGATGTGGGACCAGTTCTTAAGGGGTTAAAGGTGGAGAACACACACAAACTGCTGTCCAACAAAAGCTATTATTATAGTTTAAGAAAGGTGTTTTCGGCCTGTACCACGCCGCTCTTAAAGCGGGGTACCCACTGAAATGTATCATACCAGGTGTATCAACAATAAACCAACATACTGACTATTGCTGTATACTGCTGTATATACATATCAAAGAGAACTGGTCCCACGTATTCCGGGACAAACCACTCGGAACTATCGTGGGGCAAGTTTTTTTCAGTTCTGAATGGGCTAAGATTGCCTTCGGATTACCTCCGGAGGAGCCCCCGGCGGGCCCTCAGGGGGCGACCCCCGCGGGAGTCCCTCGCCCCCCCGCCAGCGGGGCGTTTTTACAGTAGTTCGCTTTGCTCGCCTGACTTCAGTCGACCAAGTCAGTTATTGATAGTCGGCTGGCTTTCCCTTCCAACCAGGGCATTAATTAGTGGGTCGGGGTCTGTTGCGCGCAGCGCAACAGGCGAATCAAGGAGTGTTGCGCGCACCGCAACACGCCTGAGGCGCGTGTTGCGCGCCGCAGGCGCCGCAAGCCCCGACCCCCCCGCCGCCGCCGGAGGCGAAAAAAGCGAAAAAAGCGAAAAAATGGCGATCTTTGGGCGAATGTACGCCTAAAAAGCCTAAAAGATGTCCAATTACGACTATTTATCAAGAAAAAAAGACCCCCAAATTTTTTTCTCGACCCCGGCGAGAAAAAAACGCGCAACAATTTTTTTAGCCTGCGGCGAAAATGTTGCGCGCCCAAAAACGCGTGTTGCGCTGCGCGCAACTAGCCTCGCGGCGACTGTTGCGCAAAACCGTTATTTTGGCCAAATGTTGCGCCAGCGCAACAGCGCAACACCTAATTAATGCCCTGCTTCCAACATACCTGGTACCGGTAAACTTTACCAGGTACCAGGTACCTGGTAGGTTTTATGTTGGTGGCTGTCGTAATTACAGTACTCGTAGTAAATGCTTCTTTCAAACTACTACGTAGTACTATTACGGGGGGCCATAGTAATCAGGACCCATAACGTTGACAAAAACCTATATATTCCAGTATTTTTACTAAGCATATTCGGTCCTGATTACTACTGCTGTATGTTCCCCCGTTATAGCCGTGAATTCCAACCAACCCATATTAACAACACCACTCTGTCCATAAATATAAGCACCCCTTGATATAAGATTAGTATATAAAATGTGCTTAAATTTCGGGACAGAGTGGTAGCCCTAACCCCTCATCTCCATGTATGATATTCAGCAGTATATTATTATATAGAAAATTATCAGCAGTATATGTACGTGTATATCACCAGCGGATCAAAAAGGATCACAGGTTTGTTCCGATTTCATAACTCCGGAACTATTGAATTATGGTATACCAGGTACCCCGACTTAAGACAGGTTTGGTACCGGCCGAAAACACCCTCCTCTCTTATGCACAGCAGTGAGAAATATTTAGCTTTATTACGAGTAGGTCGTGCATAGGCGGGTCCAGCCGATGTGGCCTCTCTCAACTGTACTATTGTGACGGGGGACCATAGTAAATAGAACCAAATAGTGTAAGTAAAAATAGGTCAATATAAAGGGATTTGTGTCTTCAGTAGGTCCTATTTACTATTCACTCGTATATGGTCCCCCGTATTTCCGTATTTTTCAAGAGTGCCGTCTCTTAAGTCGGGTTACCCACTACTGCCTGTATACGAGTTTACGTGCCGGCACTGATATCGTAAGAGATCGCTCTGGCGGGGGTAAAGCAGGTTTAGGTTTGTGTGCTCGTGTGCTCCATTGAAGCTACAGAGTAGTCAAACGTCAGCCATTAGACAAACTCTTGCCGGACTACGTACAACGTAGCTATTTGATTTGGGAATAAGGCACTCTGCTGCTGCTGCTGCTGCTCTGCTGCTGCTGTGTATCGAGTAGTTGATTCGTGCGGCCGATGTGAAAAAAAACTTCGGTTCTTTTCGTCGCCTTGCCCCTCCCAAGTCCCGAGGGGGGGGGGGGGGGGTGTTAACACTTGGGACGCGGGACCACTGCCTGGAGGCGTTACGTATATTAATATGTACCGGGACGGCTTACTATTAATAGTATTTAATACTACTTGTAGATGTCCTATCATACCAAACCATAAGTACAACGTACCCCTGGAAGAATTATCGCATACCCGGTACCTGGTGCCGGGTATACGAATACTTTACTCGCATATACCTATTGATCAATACTTCGAAGTAGAACGCGTGTGTAGTTTAAAGCAAAATACTTCCTTCTCTTCCTTCCAAAGAGGCCGCATTTGATATGTGGGCTGTAGGCACGGCAGTGTGGGTGAGTGGGTGGGTGGTGGGGGGGGGGGGGGGGGTGGCCGACGGATGATGGATGGATGTATCATATTATGCGATAGGCGTGACGCAATGGCCGTACTCTGTCGTAGCAATACTCGTAGACCTGGTCTACCACTGCTGCTGCTGTTTACGAGTACTGTATATATCGGAGCTCTGCCTTGCTACGTCGTACGTATATGATGCGTACCGGTACCGGTGACAGGTACATACTCGTAGCAGGTACGCGGAACCCCGGTATATACCGCAGAAACGATTGGAATGCGTCGTCAGCCGGTTGGACCAGTTCAGGGTGCTCTGATCACGGACTTGATCGCGCAGCGCCTTGTCTCTCCAACTGCTCTTCCGAGTGGCTACGTTATGCTACCAGTATGATACCAGGTTTATGCACGACGCTGCGACGGTCAACAGCAGCAGCAACAGCAGCAGCAACAGCAGCAGCGAAGCAGCAGCAGCAGCATATCTTACGCTCTCTCAGGTTCTATTGGACGTCAGTCCATTTGCGTAGGACTTGTCCTCTGTGATGAGTATAGGCCGACATGAAGCGAAAACAGTTCGAGAACCTTGCCAAGTAGGCACCGACCGACCACCACAACCTACCCCCGCATGTAGCCGGGCAGATAAAGAGCGATCTGGCAGGCGACATCCGGCGCCGGCTTGGCGAGCAATGCTTAACCGGAGGGGTCAGCTGTGATGAGACGGGAGAGCGACCAACAAGGACTGGAATCTCAACGAGTCTTCATCCACAAAATAAATTCAAATTGCTCGACCTTCGCGCGTGGAGCCTCTCACCGTCTCGATGATAGATTCCTAAGAGCGTAGGTCCCAGCAGCACTGCGAGGAAATGTACCGATGGAAAAACGTCCGCTGCTACCTGCTTCGCCTCGCGCTGTCACACGCCACTTGCTAGCTTGCCGACTCACTGCAGGGCCTGCAGTCTTTCTTGGAGGGGAACACAAGATAGAGA
This sequence comes from Saccharina japonica, assembly GCA_008828725.1. Classification (NCBI taxonomy): domain Eukaryota; class Phaeophyceae; order Laminariales; family Laminariaceae; genus Saccharina; species Saccharina japonica. Next base: position 211,236 of record MEHQ01004440.1, on the reverse strand, counting down.
GGTCCGTTGCGAAAACGCCACCGAATAAACATGAAACCCCCCTTTTCTCGCTTGCGATCCTCGGGCAAGCAGCAGTAGTACACCTCTCAGATAGACAGCAGACAGCAGCGACGAGCGACGGTAGGGTTTTTTTCTTGGAGAAACTTGTGGAACCCACCATCTACCTGAAAGGTGAGGCACTTGAGACCTTGTCTATGCGCATGAGCCCACTTCAATGGTGCAAAAAGTCTATCGGGAACCTCCTAAAAAAAACATGTTGGGGTGTTGCAGCCTCTGCTGCTGAGGCTCTGCTGGTTGGTCCGTACGTGGAGACTGTTCGAGTCGAGTCGAGCGAATCGAAGGTCTAGGGTGTTCTCTAGCCTCTAGCTGGTATCAGCTTGTAGGGTCGATTGTTAAGATGGCCGGTGGCCGCACCCGTGCATTGCGTGCGCAGACAATGGACGTGGTTTAAATCTGGTGATCGAGATTGGTTTCTTCCATCGATGGCACTTGCACACTTGCACCACTTGCTCGCACTCGGGTTGTCATGTTGATGCTGGGTTGCCCAGTTACCTGCGGGGGGGTGAGGGTATCAGGTATCAGGCATACCAGGTACCAGCGTCCACGTATTGTTGGCGCTGGTGTTGGTGCTGCTGTTTGGTGCTGCTGTTGTTCTGGTTGTTGTTGCTGCTGTTGCTGTTATTGCTGCTGCTGTTGTCTTCACACACCTTTCTACGATAACGACTACAATACGTACGGTTGGGGTCTGTCACACAAGTCAGGGCTCGCGTAAGTCTGCATGTGTGCAGGCGAACTTCCTTAGATGTGCCCGCACTGGAAATAGAGCCTTCCCAAGCACAACGACCAGGTGGCACACCAACCAGGCATGCCTCTCGTTGGGGTTAGGGTTAGGGTTAGAGTTCCGGATCGGGGTGGTGTCCGCCGTTAGCCGAAGCCAAAATAAGCTCGCCGTCGGGAACGAATGCCTCACAGCTTCGTGACAAAACCCTACCTCATTAAAAACAGCATCATTTTATGTGGGCACGTCGGAGAAGTTCGCCTGCGCGGGCAGATTTACGGCTACTGCACTACTGTTGTGTCGTAAGTTATAACCAACTTACGGTATTCGACGAAACCGTTTCATTGGTCAACTACTGATTTTTCGGCATGTTTCATTGGTCAACACAAGCACAGCCCCGCTCCCCTGCACCAGAGATGATAGGAGGCGGGCAACCGTCGAGCTGTCTGTCAGTCAAGGGCGTCTGCCAAGGCACTTTTTCCATCCGTTCATATCTACCCCAGACGGATTGTCCTCTATCCCGGGCAGAAACACGCCACATCATATCATATGTATGTGTGGAAACCCCCTAAAAAACGATCATGGTCAGGCGTGGTCACACCTTGATAGTGAATATTTACGGAGGCTTTGTACTTGACGCCTAAAACCGACCCCCCGACCCGAACCCTGTGCCAGTGGTCTGTGCTTGCATGCTGTACCTGGTAAGACTCTAGGTTGACTCGGCCGGCTTGGATGCTGTTCGTAGTTGGAAACATACTCTACTTATTAATAGTAGGTTGATTCGGCCGGCTCGGGTGCTGTGGCTGGAAAGACTCTAGGTCGATTGAGCCGCAAATAATTTACCTTTCCTTGGCCGATCAGACTGCCTACCGGTAAATACCTACCTTAGGAAGATTCACTGCATACCCTTGACTCATATTAATACGTACCAGTACTGCTTTATTTCCGCCGCTTTTAAGCTATTGTGATGTTTTCGGTCGAACGTTTTGCCGAATCAGAGAACCCAGTCATCTTATTGCTGTGCTGGTAGATCTGAAGGCGTAAAAAAAAACTGGAAAATACGGGTTTTCAATGCTATGGCCATGTCTTTTTTCTAAAACCGGGGATGTTTTCTCCTTGTCCCCGTATTTTCCGTCAAGGCTGTATTTCGAGGCATTTGTCTTGATGGAGTCTGCCAAGGGGTAAAAGTTCCGTCCCCTGGAATCTTTGCTTGGCACCCTAATCCCACGCCGACCTGATGCCACCCGAACCTTAGCCTTCCAAGCTGAACCTGGGTCCACAACCTGGACTCCCTCCATCCATCCCTCCCTCCCTCCCTCCCTCCCTCCCTCTCCCCTCCCTCCCTCTCGCTCCCTCCCTTCCCCTCCCTCCCTCGCTTCCTCCCCCCTCCCTCCTACCACCCAAGCCAAGCAATGCGCTCTACGCTGTGCGGGTGGGCGATGGCCCTAGCCCTCGCCCAGCAACCCCACGTCGCTCGCGGAGAGCAAGCAGTAGCCCGCGCCTGTTAAAGACGCCATACGAGGACAGCAGACCAGCTTTCATAACCCCGACAGCTTTTTCGCCTGCTTCAGCGGCGCGCGGGGTAGGGTTGAGGGGGAGCGGTGGCCGGTGACGTAGCGGCGAGGGGGCGGGAGGAGGCGTTTATGGGGGGTCGGGGTGGAGGGGAGGGGAGGGGTGGCCGTGGGGGGTTGTCGTCGTGGAGGCGTGAAGTGTTTGGAGGGGAAGAAGGGAGGCAAAAGCGGTGGCGAAAACGACTTCATGTGAGTTTCAGCGGTAGTTTCGGTCATGCCGCCTCCTGTTTCTTTGTCGTGCTGTTGTTTCTACATTGACTGCTGCTGTTGTGGTTAACCGTTACTCGTTCTTGCAATGCTGCGGCTACTTCTAATACTACCAGCAGTACTGCTACCACTGCTTACAGTTTCACCACTGCTGCTACTTGTACTATTTACTGCCGTGACTGCTACTATTGCTACTACTATTAATACTACTGCTATCACTACGTACTACTACTTTTATAAATAGTGCTGCTTCTGCTACTGCTACTATTAATACTTGTATAATACTCGTAGTACTACTGCCACTACTATAATACTTATACTTCGAAGTATTACTACGAGTACTACTGTCTTTACTGCTACATACTTCTTATACTCCACTACTGCTACCTTTTCTACTCCGCTGCTGCAGCGTGACCCCATGCCTGCTTGGCCGCCACATCAGTTCAAGACGCGTCGCTGAAAACATTAAATTGACCTGCTGCGTACACGTTCACACAACACGCGTCAGCCTTATTAATCGTGGAAGAGGCAGAAGAGAGCGCAGTCAGTATTTGTAAGCCCGGTGGCGGTCGCAGTTCATAGCAAAGGGGCTGCTGTTTTAGTGTTTGCCGCCGCTCCGTCCATTGTGCGCTATGGCCCCGTCCGGTTTTCCCCCAACGCAACAAGTGTGCGCTATTTGCCACGCCCGGCCCCCGCAAGACAGGATGCGGTACGAAGATAGGCTTGCAGTCTGACACGACGGCGACTCCCAACATCGCATAGCTTCGTAAATTCGTAATTTCTCTAGAACATGTACGATGTGTTCAAAAGCCAATTTAAAGGCACCAGGACAACCGGCACCGCCGTATGCCAGGTAACACTTGAGGCACCACACCTCCTTGGGCGAATTTCCCAAGCTGATTTTCTCGATAACGGGGAGAGTGCAAAGGCCGAGCGCCGAGCGACGCACTTACGGAAAAATCTCGAAGAAATTTCCCCAAGGCTCTCCTCTCCCCCTGGTTTTGGAAAAAAAAATCTGACGGAAGTCGTCCCATCGGGTTTTATCTTGATTACAGTATATGGGTACCACCTGATCTTACTGCTGTCCAAGTCCTAGTGTACCAGATAAAGCGTTTTTTTTTTTGAGGGAGCATGAAGTGTGGCATGCTTGGTAACTGGGCTTTTTTGGCATTCAAATATGTACATATATAGGTATAGAGCAATAATTGGACTTTTTTAGGAGCATTACAGACATAACTGGGCGAAAAATAAAAAGTGCATCAAAGCATAATAGAAAAAATACACACATTTTGGGGAGAAGGAGAGAGCACAACATAAGAAATAAAAAAACTTCAATTTTGGGGGGAAAGACCAGAATGGGAATACGCTTACGAGTCATGTTGCGAGCGTGCTGTGGAACTCCTGCTGCGCTTCGTCTTGCCGATGCTGAAAGCGTCATTTGTTTTGGGCCTTCCCCCCCCCCTCCTAACCCGAAAGAGGTTTATAACTCCTTTCATCATACGTACGTACCAGTGCTCGTATTGTTTTCTTGAAAAGACGCGTTCCGAAGAAAAATTGAAAAATTCGATCTCAGGCTAATTCTTATGCAGTCGGAAACGTGAATCGAAAAAGCCGGTTTCCGATTGGAGACACAATTGGGCTTTCTTATGCAGTTGAAAAATAACTTTTTCGATCCCAAGTTTTTCGATTGAGAAATCCAATCCACGAATCCCGTCGAAAAACTCGAGTTTTTCGACGGGATTCGTGGATTGGATTTCTCAATCGAAAAAGTTTTTGAAGCTCACCGCATCTCTCTTCACCCCTCCAAACACACGATCACACCACCCAGCGGCAGCCTAAACACCTCTCCGGTGCTGGGTTGACTGTTCTACTACTGCTGCTGCTCTCTACTGCTGCTGCTGCTGCTGCTGCTCGCAGCGCAGCACTCCCTAGAGGCCGCGAGCAGGACACGAAGCATTTTTCAACTCTCGTATCAACCGCCCCCAGGAAGAACACAAAAAACTACAAAATCGATCCGATTGACGATAGGGAAGGCATCCAGACACACCCCGTCGAATTTATAGTGGATCGGAAAGTGAGTTTTTCGATCCTCTCAATCCGACGGCATAAGAATTAGCCTCACAGCTGAGTTTTTTTTTTTTTTTCCTGTAATACCGGCACGTTTAATATGAGTATTATTTTCTTGCTGTAAAGTCTACCCGTATTGTTGTTTCTTGCGAATAATTGTCACCAAAACGGGCTGGTGCATCAGCTGTGAGCTCAGACCACATTATTGAACGACTCTACGGTGTACGCCGGTAACGCGTGGGTTTTATTCCTCGTGAAGGATATGTAGGCCGAGGTCTCCCCTCGATAGTGTCTGGGGGACAGGGGCTCTTGTCGTGACGATTCTCGTGGTAGGACGAGTCGAATTTTGAGTTTTTTTTTTATTTGTCGAACTTGTTGAACTTGAACTTGTCGAGCTTGTTGAACGTATTGGAGTTGCTGAAATCAAACGAAATTTTGAACTTTCGGACTACAAAAAAAAATTGAAAAAAAAATCAAGTAGAACTCTTGGCATTGTGAAAAATTAACTCTTTTTTTTAAGTTTTTTTGTTTGTATGTTCCAACGAAATACGGGCAAGGCGTTGTTGTGCCTAGACTGAGTTCGTTCTAAGGTCTAACCCCGCGAGAGACACCGCCTCCTTTCCTGGGCGACCGCGTTCGTGCAGGGAAGCGGCCAAGACGCTGAAGAAGATGGAGAAGAACAAGGAGAGGAAAACGCAGGCGAGTAAGATGTCGCTGCTTTGTTTACTGCTGCTGGTGCTACTGATATGGATGTCGCTGCTGCGGATGATGATTATGCTGATGCCCCCGCCGTTGATGCTGCTAATGCTGCCGCCGATGAAGCCGCCGCCTTTGCTGCTGCTAATGCTGCTGCCGCTGGTGCAGATGTCGGTGCTGCTGCTGCTGCTGCTGCGGCGGCGGCGGCTGCTGTTGATGCGGATGTCGCTGCTGCTGCTGCCGCTGTGTCGACCGTTGCCTTCCCTCTAGACGCGCGTGTGTTTGTCGCCAAGTCTGCTCGCAAGGCGTTTTGTCTCTGCTCACATGGAACAAGAGAGCAAGAGTTATTGTCTAACACCACAAGCACTGCTTGTTGTCGCTATTTATGTACGCATACCGTGTCTCTGCCCACGAGCTCTCAGTTGCCATTGTACGTAATCGTAGCTGGTGTTAAATGCCGTTGTCTCTGCTTCATTCTCTGTGCTCACAGGAGTGCCATGACCTCTGCCCACAAGCGTTGTTGTGTCTGTTCGCAAGCGCTGTGTTTGCGTTGTCACTGCTCGCAAGGGTCGTTGTCTCAGCTAGCAAGTACCGTTGCCTTTGCTCGTAAGTGCCGCCGTCTCTGCTGACAAGTACCGTTGTCTATGCTCACAAGTACCGTGTCTCTAATCACAAGTACCGTTTCCTCTGCTCACAAGTACCGTGTCTCTAATCACAAGTACCGTTTTCTCTGCTCAACAGTACGGTTGTCACTGCTCACAAGTGCCGTTGTCTCTGCTCGCACGTCCCGTTGTCACTGATCATAAGTACCGTTGTCTCTGATCACAAGTACCAGGTACGGGTTCATCTTCTCACGAGTACTAGTATCATTTTCGCTGCTCATAAGTACCTCTGTCTCTATTCACAAATGGCTTTGTCCTTGCTTGCAAGTGGTGTTGTTCCTGGTCTCAGTTGATATTGTCTCTGCCCTTGACCCCTAGAGAACTGGTCCCGCGAATTTGGGGACAAACTACTTGGAATTAGTTTGGGACATTTTTTCAGTTCTGAATGGGTTAAGCACCGCTATCTCTTATTTCAAGTACCGTTGCCTCTGCTCACAAGCACCGTTGTCTCTGTCCGTATGTACCGTTGTGTGTCGTCACAAGTGCGTTTCGGTTCCTGCTCTCAAATGGCGTGGTCACTGCCCATAAACACCGTTGTCTCTGCTTTCAAGTACAGTTGCTTCTCTGCTCACAGGTAACATAAGTCACTGCTCTTCAGCAACGGTCTCAAACCTCACAAGTACCGTCGTCTCTGAGTGCGAGAGGCGTTGCCTCTGCTCAATAGTACTGCTGTGACTGCTCATAAGTACCGTTGTCACTACTCGCAAGCACTGTTGTCCGCCCACAAGTACCGTTGGATCTGCTCATATGTGCCCGAATCGCTGTGTGCTCTCTGTGGACAAAGGATTGTAAAATCCCTCTCGGGGCTTCAGAGGGGTGACATTGACGCAATATAAGGACGACTTCACCATCGATCACATGAAGCAACGCGGGCTGCTTGCTGGGTTGAGGAATAATGTGTTTACTTTTCGAACTACAACCCCCCCCCTACCCCCCCAAACAAAACTCACGGCGCTTCGTGCTTGGTGCACGCAACATCTTCCTGGTCGTTGAAAACCCGACATGCTCCGTCCTGGCATTGTAGGGATGCGAGGGTCTATGGTCATACGACCACGGCCATGCGTGACATGTGTACGTCCCCGCTAAAACACAAAACAATACGGCCCCTGTAAAACACAGAACAGGTATATACGTACATGCACTTGCACGTTGCGTTATCAGCTTCGCGAGGCTACGAAGAGCCTCCCCTCCGCCCTTCCCCCTGTAAAACACAAAACAAGACAAACTAATAACGCCTGTTTACGTGTGCAAACACCTGCCCTCCTAAACCCAAACCGAACCTACTACAGCAGTACCGTCCATTAATCGTATACTTCATGTACGTATAAGATGTATGTACGTATGATGTATGATACATACACACATTTGGGTATATTATTTCGATACTGTTAGTTCTGCGCGTAATGTGCCTTTTATAGACGTTGCCGGCCATATCGATGCCCGGTATTCGTCCCACGCAGATATGAATGTCGTTTGTTTCGACGATTAATAACCACAACCAAGAAATTTGACAGCATCCGTCACCAATATGTTTCATGTAGAAGCCAAAACCCTAACGCCTGAAGCATTTCAGGAGATCAAGAGTTCGAAAATAACAAAACCTCTTGTGCTGGAATATGAGACAGAAAAAATATAAAAAAAAAACTAGTATCGTAGCTATAAGCCGTGCCCAACGACAAGCGATGCATCTCCCCCAGACCCGCCACACGCGCCTCCTCATTCCGTCTCAGCCCCTCCTCGTCTGCCAGCGTCGCTCGGACTACACGCTTTTCTGCTTCGGCGCTCAGTCTCTGCTCGTACTCCTTCTCCAACTTTGCTGCAGTGTCAAACATATGCTGGCGCTCGTTTTCTGTCGCTATTATTTGCTCCGCCGCCAGCCTCTCAACCGATCGGCGGCCTTGAGCCTCCTCAGGGCATTGAACAAAGGCCACATGACGCGCCCGAGCAGCGCCGCTATGGCGTCGCTCCAACGCCTTGTAGTCGCGGTGACGCTCTGCGATTGTTGATTGTTCTGGGCCTGCTTTGCTTGTCCCTCTCGGCTTCGCCCCTTGGTTTTCCCGTTCGACCGAGGAAAGCATCGTTTACTATTTCAGAGCCGCCTGTTTTTCTTTTTTGGTTGGTCGCTTTTTGTTTTCGTCCAGAGTTGCCCATGGTCTCTGACCGGGTAGGTTCGGGCTCGTCACCAACTTAGCGGATTGAAATCCAGTTTTCACCGTGGTCTCCGCAAAATGAAGAGCTATGACATGTTGCGTGTTCAACCCTGCTCACCGCATCGTCGTAGGTTAGCGGGTCAGGTGGCATATATCCATCCTCGCCAGGCTCTCCAGCTCCGAATCCCAGCAAACCGCCATACAATACAGAACAAAACCCAAATATCCTATCGAGTTGTTCATGCACTACAAATATCCTGACATGATACACTTTCACTGCCACGTATTATCTCTCGTAGATATCGACAAACAAGACGGCGCCGTTAAAAAGAGGAAATACGCTCGAAATACCGTACTATCGTTTTTTTTTCAGGCCTCCTGAAAGCGGACCAACAACACGATGGCGTAAATTGGTTGGAAATTACGGTTTTACCCCTACGTAGGGCGAAGTATCATTATTCAACTCGTAACGGATCGCGCACGATTTATGACGCCAAGCAGTATATCTGGGTACTCTTAAGTTCATGTTACTTTGGGTACACAAGAGGGTCGCCTTTCCTGGCGATAATTCAGTCTGTTGAACGATGCGTTCAGTAAATATTGAATCGATTTTTCCCTGACACCGTTTTCTGGTCGTAAGGTACCTCACGCGCGAGGCTAACTGTATATCGAAATTTTCGATTCGATATCCAACACTAGTACACAAACACCTGCGCGTTGCGTCGTCAGGAGCGTGCTAAGCGTCGGGAGTTACACCCGCCACCACCCCACATTAACCCCACCCTACAGACAAGTAAGTACCCCTACACAAGCCTCCCCACCACCTATCCCGCTTCTCGCCCGCTAAAACTAGCACCTAAGCACGCCTACACAACTCTCCCCCCCCCCCCGTCCATATGCAAGTCCGCCTCAGAGGCGGTTCTTAGCAGGATGCAGCTCACCCTCCATGCGACTCGCCCAATACCTCATGGCGTTTCGCGCTTGGTGCAAGCAATGTCTGCCTGGTTGGTGAAAACCCAACGTGCTCCGTCCGGCATTTGTAGGGATGCGAGGGTCTATGGTCATATGACTACGGCCGTGCACGACATGAGTACACCCCCCGCCCCGCCTACCCTCGGGCCATTTAGTTTGCACGAGAAAACGATGAGCGCAAGACAAACTAACAATAGAGTGTTTGCGTTTTTTTTTTTTTTACTTTTACTTCTCTAAAAATTCTGCCGAAGGAAGGATTTGAGGTAAATTTTTGAAAAAACGGCAAAAATTTACTTTAGAGAAGTATGTTTTTGATCAAAAGTTACGGTAACTTTTGTCTCTCAGTTTGATTGGCCTACACGCACCGAGCATTCTACCGACGCAGAACGCCCACAAATTATGGGAGATGTCTCCATGTCTCCCATAGGCCCCAACCTTGCTGCTTGCTCTACACAACACAACAACCGGTGGGAGCACAGAGGCTCGGGAGGTGTGCTACAGCAGTATGATACTGACAAGCGGTGCTGGATTTTGCTAACGGGGCGCCGGCGGACTGCTGGCGGCCCGCTACGGTACGCTCTCGCCGGCTTGGTGTCGTGGAAGGATGCGCTGTTCAGAAGAACTACTCGTACGAGTTCTCGTACGATCGTATAGGAGACGTACTCGTACCGCCTTGCTTGTAGAGCGCGACAGGATGACAGATCGCCGTGTATCATTTCAATTTCACCACACTGCGGTAGCAGCACTAGCAGCACTAGCAGCAGCGGCGGCGCGCCGCCACGGTCTATATATGTCGGGCGCCGGGCGGGCTTGGAGCGGAGCGTGCCGGCGCGGTGTCGCGCGTAGGTCGTGGGCAGCAGCAGGAGCAGCACACGACGACAAGAATAGTTGGACCCAAAATCGAAAAAAGCGAAAACGGAAGCTGTTGCTTCTGCTGTTGCTGCCGCTGCTGCTGGGGCTGCCGCTGCTGCTGGGGCTGCCGCTGCTGCTGGGGCTGCCGCCACGTAGCTGCAGCCACCGGTGCTGCTGCTTGCGGTCGTGGGATTGCAGCTGCGGCACTGCGGTCATACCCCTGCCGCCGCCACCGTTGCTGGGCTGCCGTTCCTCTCGTACGCTACTTTTTGTTTTCGTTGTTTCTTTGGTTTGCCGCATTGCCTCACCCCACTTCCCTTATTATTTTCAGAGGCGTCGCCTGCAGGATTTTGTTTACTTCTATCGCAAACACACCGAAACCTTGAGGGGAAGGGAATTCACTTTTTTTTAGCGGAAGGAAAGTATATTTTTTTTTACTTCTATCGCAAACACTCTAATAGCGCCTGTTTACGTATATATCAGGAACGCGCTAAGCGCCGCGAGTCTAACAAGCCCGCCCCCCCAATGGCTCGAGAGGGGGACGCGCAGGACGACGAGATCAAGCTCTCGAAAGCGGGCGCGAACCCTTTCAAGAAGGAGAGGATCGTGTCCAAGTTCGACGTTAGCGACATCCGGAAAATCGAGTTCGTGGGGAGCTATGAGGATGACGACTCCGTGTGGCCTCAGGTAGGGGAGGGGGGGTGTACTTGATGCTTCATACCCATGCATAGCCGTAGTCGTAGGGGAGGGGAGGGGGGGTGTAGTTAATTTTCATGCATGGCCGTAGTCCTATGGGGGCGGTTACTCATTGTCGTGCATGGCCGTAGTCGTGTGACCAAAGACCCTCGTATCCCTACAATGCCGGCACGGAGCACGTTGGGTTTTCACCAACCAGGCAGACATCACGTGCACCAAGGGCGAAGCGCCGTAAGCCGTTCGACGAGTGGCATGAAGGGTGACCTGCATCCCACTAAGAGCCGCTTGCGAAGGGAGGGGGAGGGGGGGGGGGGGGTCGGGGGGGGGGGTCGGAACCGCACAGCAATGGCAAGAACGTTTGAAAGTCGACATCTCATCGCTATGATACGTATCCATGACCCCCTTTATCGCTGGCTGATCCCGTGCGTTGTCTACTCGTTTGCTGCTGTGTTGTGATTTGGTGCTCGTGCGACCCACGCGTTGTCCGCTTCTCCTGCTGCTGCTACTGTTGCTGCTGCTGCTGCTGCGGCTGACGCTGCTGCCGCTGCTGCGTCTGCTACTATCGCTGACGCTGTTGATGTTGCTGATTTATGTGCTGCTCGTTGCTGCTCGGTCGATCCGCACATTGCTTGGTCCTGCTGCTGCTGCTGCTGCTGCTGTGGTAATGCGTGTTGCTGATCGTGTTCTCGCCGGTGGTGGTGATGATGCTGGTGCCGCTTGAAATGAAGACGAACTTGCCTGAGATCGCCTTCCTCGGGCGTTCGAACGTCGGCAAGAGCAGCATGCTCAACACGCTCTTCGGGGAGTCGGTGGCGAAGGTTTCGAAGACCCCTGGCCGCACCCGCCAGATCAACATCTTCAAGGTGACCCATGACTCTTGTATAGCTCTGGCATGATTAACCCCCAGTGGACGTGTGCTACGATAGAGGTATACCTTATTTTGGCTGAATTTGTTTCTGAATGATCGGGCTCCTTGACTCCAAATCGTCGAACCTTCGTTCTCGTGTTGCAAAAACTTTTCATTTTATCGTCAGGCCATGGGAGTTTTGATCGGGGTAACACACTTAGTTTCTTTCCTCCAGGACCAGTTTTTGGGTGATGTACACGTAAAGCTCCCCAGGTGGCCATGCTCAGAAAATGGCCTGTATACAGGTGTACCTCTACCGTAGCATGGGTGTGTGGGACTATCAGATTTGAGATGGAGGAAAAATGTCGAAGCCGAATAAATGTTACGCCATCGGCCGCCACACGGAAGCAGCTTTTGAGTAACCAGGCCTGCTGGGGAGTTTTGCCTCTTTTTTTTTTTGGCAGCGTAAGGAGTTCTATCACACGCGCGCGCGTAGCATGGTGATGCAGTGGTGCACACCCGTTTTAAGGCCATCCGGTTTAAGGTCGCCGTAGAGATGAGACCAGGTAAATAGGTTTATCACGAGAAAATAAGTACTTGGAGTTAGTGTGGGATCATTTTTTTTTCAGTAGTAAAAGTCGAGACCATATTAGCGATAAAACCATATTAGCGATAAGACCGCGTTTTTGGGCCTGTCACAAGGTAGTCTCAAAATCATTTGCATATATATGTACTGCTGTCACCCACGCTCTTTCTATAGTAGGTCTCGTGATAAGATTCCACTCTTCGTTTTTTTGGTGATCGCTAAGCAATCGCACTCGTCGTTTTGTTGGTCGCTAAGCTAAGCATGGGTGCTGAAACGGCTGTAACGCCTTCGAGATGACCGCCACTTTTGCATACGTACATATGTACCTTGTATTAGCTTTTTGGTTTCTGCGAAAGCGGGAGAACCTTCTCCAGTCACAGCGCACCAAACTTGCGCCAATCACCGACCGTAACCTCTGCACAAATGCCGTGCGCAAGTCTTGTGTTTTTGTTTGATGTACGAGAGAACCTGCTGCTGTCAGCGCGCAATAAACCGGCGCCAATCACCAAGCGCACAATCTGCACCTACTACCGTACGCTAAAATATCGTTTCATTGTACGAAAGCGGGACAACCTGCTCCAAATAGCCCGCGATGAACTTCGGCGTATCACCTAGAGCAAAATCTGCACCAATAATTGTGCTCAGAAGTGTTTTCCAATCAGCGCGCGAGATAAACCTGTACCAATCACAAAGCGCCGAACCTTCGCCAATCACCAAGAGCCAAATATGCGATTTTGTTGTACGAAAGCGAGAGAACCTATACCAATCAGCGCGCGATAAAGCTGTGATAATCGCAAAGCGCGACATCTGCATCAATCACAGAGCGCAAAAATCGCTTTCCGGTGTACATAAGCGGGAGAACCTGTACCAATCAGCGCGGGAGATATCTGCATCACCCATCAAGCGCAAAACTTGCACCAATCAGGGAGCGCGATAAACCTGCGTTGATCACCAGGCGCAAACCTTCACCAATCACCAAGAGTTAAACATGCGATTTTGTTGTACGCAAGCGGGAAGACCTATACCAATCAGCGCGCGATAACCTGCGCCAATCACCAAGCGCAAAATCTGCACCAAATCATATATAGAGCGCAAAACTTGCGTTTTCGGTGCGCATAAGCGGGAGAACCTGTACCAATCAGCGCGCGAGAAATCTGCGTCAATCGCCAAGCGCGAAACCTGCACCAATTTCCAAGCGCCAAACGTTCGATTTTTTCATTGCGCGAAAGCGGGAGAATATGCTCCAATCAACGCGCGAGAAACCTGTGCCAGTCGACTAGCACAAAACCTCACCAATCAACAAGCGCCAAACACGCGATTTCGTTGTACGCAGACGGGAAAACCTGGGCCAATCACCGCGCGATAAACCTGCGCTAGTCACCGAGTGCAAACCCTGCACCAATCACCGAGCGCCACACTTGCGCTCTCGTCGTAAATAGTCGGAGGCACCCGTACAAATCAACACGCGATAAACCTGTACCAATGACCAAGCATCGTACATGCGCGTTCGTTGTGCGCAAGCGAGATAACTTGCGCTATTGACCGCGCGATAAACCTGCGCGAATCACCACGCACAAAACAAACGCCAAGTCAACGCGCGCCACATGTCACGAGCAGAACCTCCGTCAATCGTCACGCGCCTACTATCCCACTGAAAACGAGCCAATCACGTTGCTTCCACACCAATTACCGGCCACCAATCATCACGCCGCGCAAAACGTGCGTCAACCATCACGCGGCAACCATCCCGTGTTAACCCCCCGCTAATCATCGCGCGCCAATCGCCACGCTTCAACCCACGCGCAGAACTTCCGCAAATCATCACGCGCCAAATCATCCCCCGGTAAACTTGTGCCAATCACGTTGCTCCGCCCCCACCGTCCGTCTTGTTTTCGCGTTCTCTGTCGGGAGTGGTTAGGCGAAGAACAGCAAGGGCAAGGACGTCTGCTACTTCGCCGACCTTCCGGGCTACGGTTACGCTAAAATGTCCAAGGACATGCAGCGCACCATCGAGGCAAGAAATCCCATACGAGCGTTTCGCGTGTTTTTTTGTGTTGTATTTTCTTCTGTGTTTTAAAAACGAAATTACGACCTCTCTTCCCCCCCGGTACGTGCCTTCATTTTCACCGGAGCTGTTCATGGATCGGGCCAAACCTCGCGGGTCGGGTCTGGTAAGCGTGACCCGACCCGATCCGTGAGAGTTTAAGAACGCCCTGTCCCAACCCAACCCGACCCGACCCGACCTGACCCGCGAGGTTTGACCAGATCCGTGAACTGCCCTGGAAAAAACAGGCGCTAGACGCCAACCAGGCAGGGGTTTTGCTGCTGTGCGCATTTTTTCAGCGTTTGTCGTACAGACCCGACCCGGGCCCCGCCCCCCCCCACCCGCTTTTTTTTTTTTTTTCCCCCCCCCCCCCGACCCGACCCGACCCGACCCGAGATACACCAGCCGAGATTCGAACCCCAGCGCGAGCGCGAGCATGTTTGACAGTAGTCTATAGCTGACCCAAACTTAAACTCGCTGCTGTATGTATATGAGCATCATACGTAGATTGCAAAGATGATAACGAGTTTCGACATAGTCCTCGATTTCACAGCTTGTGTTTGAAATATACCTGGTATGCATTTATGTATTCCATGTTTTTTATTCTGTTTCATGTTTTTTTGCATGTGTTTTTTGTTCACATCGGCTCCCTTTCCGCTAACAAAAACGTTTTTTGCGTTGTTTTTTTCACATCGGCTCTCTTTCCCCCACTTTTTTTTATTATTTTTCTGAAACCGGTCGGTGCAAAACCGCCGCAGACTTTCTTGGAGATGTACCTCGCGCGTCGATCGAACTTGAAGCTTCTTGTTTTGCTGGCGGACTCCCGAAGGGAGCCATTAGCGTCGGACGCGGGCGTGCTTGAGTACGCCGAGGACAGGGAAAACCGACCGTACAAGATTCTCATGGTAGCCACCAAGGTAAAAATTCGTGGGCTCATATATCGTACTCTTCCTTTTCTTTTTCATGTGTATATATGTAACATGCTGCTTATTCCTGACATTATTTGGTTTTGCAAGTGGTACGTATGGGGTGGTAAACCACGGCTCGTTTGTACCGTCCGTTTCCTTGCATAATGGCACACACTGCGCCTGTTTTGCACTGCGTCTGTTATTTCCTTTTTTTTTCTTGTTTTTTTTTTCTTCATCCTCCGTCGGATTGGTAAAACTGAAGTTTTTTTTTGTAGAACTGTACTCTAATTCCAAGATAAACATGAGTTTGACTCTAATTCCAAGTGTTTTTGACCCCACAATGGGATTTTTTAGTACTACACTCTAATTCCAAGATAAACTTGAGAGTGACTCTAATTCTAAGTGTTTCTGTCCCCACAATGGGACTGCAGCCCTAATCGGGCTAAAATAAGCTCACCACACTTGGTTACATTTTTTTCTTCTATCGACCTGCTTTTTTATTTATGATAGCCTGTTTTCGTGACCACGGGCGACATTTCAGGGAGATGAGCGAATTTGAGAACATCACCATCACTACTGTACTGCAACGCTGTTTATCAGGGTAGTGATTGTGGACGAGTCCGGTCGAGTAGCACCAACAACGAAAGTACTTTATTTTCTAAAGTATTTGGGTATATATATCGTACATACTGTAGTTCGTACATGCTAACTTGCTGTATCGTAAGGCCTTGGCTGGGTAAAACGGTTGTTTGTTCAGATTTGATTTTTCCAAGTTTTGCATGTTAAGTAAGGTTATACCTGGTATGTCATATGCCGCACAGCAATAAAAGTTGCGGAGTCTACGAGCTGCAATATGCCGAAACGATCTAGCATGCACCTTTAGTTGGCGTTAAAAAAATAAAATAAATAACAGGTACCTGGTACATGAGAAGGTTATGCCGCACAGCAAGCAAACGTGTGGAGGCTCTCTCCGGAACAGGCCGAAACAACCCAGCATGATTGTTGATGGCACGAGCCCGCAGTGTATAGTATGCTGGTACAGGGTAACGTTTTGCCGCACGGTAGTACGGTATTGCGGAGACTCTCTCCGAGACGAGCCGAAACAACCCCAGCGTGCATCTTCGTGGCACCAAGTACGAAGTGTTGCTCGGTTCTACTGTTGTTCGTCGTTGTTGATGTTGTTACCCTTGCTGTTGTTTTTGTCGTATTGTTGATGTTGATGTTGTATTGAGGTTGTCGTCGTCGTGCTCGTTGGTGTTTGTCGTGTTGATGGTGCTGTTGTTGTCCCTCCTATTCCTCTTCTTCAAGTCGCACCGTTCTTTTTTACCAGGCTTTCTCGTAGCGGTATGGAGTCTCCTTCCTTTGGTAACAAATAGAAATACACGTTCTGAGCGGTGACTCAAAAACCCAACGTAAACGCAAAATTGTTTGCCTGCTCGGGGCCCCATCACAATCTTGAATGTTTCAAACTTTCCTTAGCGGCGGCAAGAGATATCTGATGCCTTCACCTTGCAAAGCTTGAACTCACAGCTGACGGTGCGTTCTACGCCATAGTTGGTAAAACCGCTCCCGATATATTAAGTTCCCTGCAAATCTCCCCCTGACGTATTTGTTGTTCCCCTGGCGTCCTTAGTGTCCGTCGCCAAAAAAACACTCCGTACCTTTCTTTGTATGGGGGGAAATAAGCCGTACCTCCAGATGGTCATGTATGTACCATAGGTTGTTCTATACCAGGACTCTGCTTCTCACTACCCTGCCCCCGCGTGTGTGTGTTTTTTTTTGTGTTTTGTGCTTTGTTTTGTACGCCCTGATGTCACTCACGCCGTCACGATCTCTCACCCGGACCCGAGCCCTGCATGCTGAACCTGGAAATGTAATAAGCCGCCGGCCGGGCCCGCCAAGACTTACGCACGTATATAGTATTAGTAGGTGCCCTGTGCCGTACTCGCATGACTGCTTCCTCCTCCGAAGTTTTTTTGTAAGGCATGGTCTTCTGGAGACGCCCCACGCTGTCCGAAAATGAAATGATTGTACCGGTAATTATTTCAATAACTAGACGGCTCTTACATTCCCGGACAGAGTGGTACATAACTTATACCTGGTACCTGGTGTGTAACAATATGATGATAATCGTCAGCTGACCTGCCGACGTACCAGGGTAAATCACAGTAGTCAACTCGCTGAAGAGTTTCCAGCCATTTTGCCGAAATAGCCCCTGGTTACAAGGGGGCTTCACCTCCCGCCGGTGGCTTCTCCCATGCCCGTACCAAGGATGTACATAATAGGTAAATTGAGGCCCTAACTGCGATAAGCAGTTCGACGTATTGCCGAGAGGGGAGGAGCGGTACAATGTAAAACGAGCAAAACATACAAGTATGCAAATGAACAAACAAATATGAATTACTTGCGTTAAGTATGCGATATAGGTTATATACCTGGTACCCGGGTACGTCGTAAGGCTCCTGAGACGGCACAGGGAGCGTTAATCGAGTTCATCATCCTATGAAGTTCTCTCCGAGGTCGATGGGTACCTTACATATAAATTCGTTTGTACGAGTCGCATCGTAGAGTTTTTTTTTTTTTTTTTTTTTCCGTCTGGTACTGCTGTACGTTAAATTGTTTGCTACTATAAACTTGTATGTGCGCACATATAGATATACGAGCATTTGAATCGCGTTGTTCTCTGCTCGGCATCTAATTGGCACCTTGAGCGATCGCCGTCCATCGACCATTGATTATTGAAAGATGAGACTAATTGCACCTACATATAGACATGTGTGTACTGCCCTAGCCCGTGGGGGGGAACTAGAATAACTGAAGGTCTGTCTGCCGATTGCCGGCAATAAAATGCCATCATATCCCGATGTAAGAAGCAACTCGCCGAGGAATACTCGTAGTCATTTTTGTATTCTCTCATTGGGCTTCCATCCGACATTTCGCATCGCGCAGTCACAGCTGCGCAGTGCATATTTCATTGCAGTGCTTGCCTCGATTCATTCGCGATACTTTGGGTTTCTCTTCTCTCACAACGTCTGTCGGTGACCACAGAATTCGTATCTCTTTAGGATGAAGAATCAGGACGTACGCTTAGTGTACTGTTGTCGTTGAGTAGAACGAATAGTGTAGTGTGAAGACAACACACACAACAAACACACACACACAAAAATCACAGTATCAGTTGAGCGCTTCTCGTATTATACGGGTAGTTCGTAGTATAGCGTACACAACGCCCAAAATCGACCCGAAATGATCCAGCTTGTTGTGCGGAGCTGCTGAACGAATGACGAGTGCCTTTTGATCAGGTGTATCAGCTGAACACGATGGAGTGGGTGGTGAACATCTGCGCAGCGCACATTTCAGTCCAATACAACATCATCAGTTGAATGCTCGTCGTTTGGTATGATGCTCGTATATATATATATATGTACACAGCGCGAACGCAAGCGGAGCCGATTCCATTAAATCGTTTCTGCTTGTTGTGCGGACGTGCTGAATGAACGAGGAACGCGAGCATTAGTTCTGCATTGGGATGGGCGTTGCACTGTTTTGTACATCTAGTCTACATGTATATCGAGTGCATCGGGGGTGTAAACGTTTGTATTCACGCTAAGTCGAGTCGGTACTTAATTACAGAGTAGTTTCACCCACCTTCATCCCTCATACACAAAATATACACATATATACTATCACGGGGGACCATAGTAAATAGAACCAAATATTGTTAGTAAAAATAGATAAATATATAGGTGTTTGTGTATACCGTAGGTCCTATTTACTATGGTCCCCCGCAATATGTACATCCCAACAAACCCTTCATCGTCAACTAAAAAAACAGCAATTATAATTATTTCATCCTCTTTAAAACCCCACGTACTGCATGTACTAACGTTTATGTTGCCCTCCGACAAAATGTATCACATTGTCGGAAGGCAAATTAAATAGCAACAAACGTCACGTACGACGGACACCTTTTTGGCAGGTGTACACGCTGAACACGACGGACCGTGCACATCTGCGCAACGCATGTTTATATCCCAATCCAATACCTCGAAGTGTCAGTTGACACTCGCCGTATGATACTCATCAGTTTCGTATACACAACGCGAAAGCCAATTCGAAAATCCGCCACTGATTTCTGCTTGTTGTGCGGACATTACGAGTGAACGAGGGACATGACTACTGTTACAGTAGTACAGGGCACCTAATAAGAAACAGGCTGAAAATAAAGCCAGGCTGGGATTTAGAGGAAAATAAAAAATTCGGGTGTCGTTTTCTTGGAATTAGTGTAGAGGGCATCCTCTCTTGAATAAGAAATCCAGCCTGGACCACATGTCCTGTGTCTTAGTAGGTGTCCTGTACTGTACAGTTGTTCTACATTGGAATGCATTATGCACTGTTTTTTACATGCGCACTGGGTTGCTGATGCATGCTGCGATGGCCGTGCACCTAAAGTTTCTTAGGCCATCCCGTTCACTCACGTGAGGAACTCTTTATCTCTCGCCCGAAAACTGAAAATGAAAAAAAGTGTGAAGCCCGATCCCATATGGTCTATTATTTACCAGGTATATATATATTTATACTTCGTATATTTATTATCCTCCCATTTATTATCTTCTCCTTCCTTCTCGTAACTCAGATCTTGGGTCACAAAGTAGGCTCGTCTCCCTCCTTCCCACTACGGTTCTTGCCCTTCGCATATATATCGCGAGTAAGACTCCAGCTCTTTCTTCCCTCGTCGACTCGTATCGAAGGTTTACAACGAACAGCATTCTTGAAACACACATCATGGTGATTCAACGAGTGTGGGCAGTCCCTAGTCCCTAGGGCTGGGCACTGGCTGACTCAGTCACTAGCGATTATACTGTCGTCAGAATCAACCAGTATACTGGATTGCAGCAGTATACTCTCCTTCCTCTCTCCTTCCGAAACGCATTTGGTGGGTACAATAATATGGCGTGTTTCTTGGACGTACGTACATAAGATAAACCTGCTGGCGAATATACTGGCCGGGTCAATCAGTAGAATACTACTGCCAGTAGATTGCTACTGCCAGTAGATTACTACTGTCAGTACATACTGTGCGAGTGCCCAGCCCTAGTAGTTCCTCAAACAAGGAGCCCGTTGGTCAAAACAAAATTCGCCTTAAAGTGTTGTATACCCTAATGTAGTACCGTACGCGTCGGCTTTGGCAGTAAGAAAAAAACAGCCCGTATATATGTACGTATATACCAGGTGTCATACCAGGCGTCTATGTGTGTTGTCTTCACATTAAACCCGTTATTTCTACCCAACTACATCAGTGCACCTAGTGTCTGTCCTGATTCTCAATCCTAGAGAGATAGCTTCTGAAAATCCTCGGATAGAAAATTAATTAATATGTTAAATAATATGGACGACGAACGCCTCTTTTTGTCAGGTGGACAAGCTGAACACGATGGAGTCGGTGGTGAACATCAAACGGCTGCAGGAGGCGTACGACCTGCCTCCGGGCCACCCGGTGTCCTTCTCGGCGATCAGCGGACAGGGCAAGAAGGAGATTTGGTCCTACATTCGACAAGCCGCAGCGGCAGGATGACTGCCGCCTTTTGCATGCGATTAGTCGAAGTTATGCCGGGGTATCATAGGTAACAAAAGGAGCTATTAATAAGCTTCCTTTGTTTGGTCTCCTTGGGTTTTCTTTTTTTTGTTTTTGTAGCTGGTCATGAGTGAACGACATTGATTGATACTTCTGTCGCTAATGCCGGACAGAAAAATAAAATGACAAAGATTATTCGTTTTCTGAAGTACTGGTATGCTTTATGTTTAGCCTCTCGGGAATTCAGAGGAGGGAAGTTACGAAAATGAAAACGCCGATTACTATGAAGAGATAAGTCTGTGAATCGGAGCGAAAGTTAAAGTTCGCTTTTTTCATGATCGATTTCCGCAAAGCCGATTAATTTCGACTCAAGTCGAACGAGCGAAGCGAGCCTACCAGTTATAACCCCCCGGTACGACTACGGCCATGCATGAAAATGAAGTACACCCCCCCCGACTGATGAGGTGGCTGCTATAGCCATTGAAAGACGTTATTAATTAATCGGTGAACCCCTCGTCCCGGTTTTGCGATTCCGATGTGGATTGAATCGTTCGATTGAATCGGATGAATCGGCAGCGATTCACAGCCCTATATACCGATTCCAGCTTTGGCCACGTGACTCACCCTGATCTGCTGGGATGCAAACTTTCGTATGTACCTAAAGTACGACCAATGCAACTATTAATAGTTGTGTTTAGTTGTGTTGTACAACCCATGCAACTGCCGTAGTTGTTATGACCAGTCTGGTTATGACACGCACAGCACGGTGGTACTCAGTACTGCTTCGCGCTGATACTATCAACATGTAGTATTCATAGCAGAGCGTCCAGCCTTGACACTTAAGCAGCACACTGGGGAACAACGGGGCAACTCATATCGTTTGCGCTGCTCAACGATTATTGGTCACTTATAGACGGTTGATTGGGTCGTGCGTCTCATATACTGTAGTTGGCCGCTACACCAAGGTTCTATCTTTAAGCAGGTCTTGCCTCGTCACTCACTAAGTGTGCTCGGTGTTTTGTTGAGAAGATCTGTGGTGTTACAAGTACCAGGTATATTATTATCATCCATCTGTTATCAGACTTTCGTTGAAATGTCAGAACATGCGGGCTCGATTGAGCCTCGCCCTGGACCCCTCTTCCCTATACGAAGACGCCTTCCAAGTGATACGGCAAACCGTTTTGTCCCGTTTTCCTCTTCCTGGAAGCTTACATATCTCCCAGGACAGTGATACAACACTAGCCCACCCCGATGAGCCATGCGTCGCATACACTACCGACCCTCTCATAAGAAAGAATCCCACAAGAAACCCAGCCTTCGATTTCCGGGGAAGCAAGAAATTCAGAAGCGGTTATACTGAAATTAGTGTGGAACTCACCCTTAAATAAGAAATATAGCCCTGGCCAGTTAAATCGGTTTCTTATTTAGAAGAGGGCCGGTATTGTATGCAGAAATACAGATTTTTCCGGGGAACTGCGGTTCCACAAACTGGAACATGCATAAAAGTGCGGCGCGGCTCCTGAACCCCCCCCCCCCCGCACATGTCGACACCGCAAGACTACGAAGCCTCCTCAAGTACGGGCCCGCCGAGAATAATCGCCTGCGTAACCTGAGCAGGGATTAAAACCATACTGCTTGTGGCGCCAACATTGAGCACCCTTGAGCATAGACTGTTATAAGTACCTGGTATGTAGGATTTATGTGGAAATCTCGCCACTGAGCACGATTTCCTATTCCAATACCTTGGCGTGTCCCCCCAAAAGTGAGCCCTACAGTAATTTCCTACTGGGTTATTTCTTATCTGTGGACCCCTCTGCTTTACCCTTGAAAAGTATGTGATTAAAATAATAGGTCTAATAATGACCGCAATTTAGGGGCGAGGCGGACGGCAATTTCGAAGAAACGGCTGTGACGGACGGCTGCTTCAACCGTACCTACTATTACGGGGGGGCATAGTAAATAGGACCTACGGTGCACACAAAAACCTATATATTTACCTATTTTTACAAACAATATTTGGTCCTATTTACTATGGCTCCCCGTGATACCAGGTACCGGTAGCTTTTAGTGTTGAACACGTCATCCGCCGAACGCCCGCTACCGGTACTCGCTTTTCGGTGACGGGCCGTCGTTCGACGGGTTTTGCCCGTAAGAGGCGTAACAAAACCAAGCAGAAGCTACCGCCACACGTTTCCAGCGAGGCGGTGGGGGATGGCGGGGGGGAGAGGTATCGTCAAAAAAGAAGGCAAAGAGCATAACATCCCACAATTAGGTGCCTCAGTATTGTATGAATGGCCATACCCACTTCGCCCCCGGCGGTGGAAGGGGGGGGGGTTGCAGCAGGACTTCGAACTAAAGGCACTCGTGTGACCAGCTGCAAAGGGCGAAAACGCTGAGCTGATGTCATTATGGGAGTGTCCGGGTACCGTGTTCGAAACAGGTTATGAGCCTTGGTAAGCGCGGTGCGCACATCAGGGTGGCCAGGGAGATTGTTCTGAGGATCCACAGCTGACTGTGGACTGTGCTCAATCGTGGTCTTTTGAAGCTGGTGCTGCGCAGGATGTGAATGACGAACTTGCGGCGGTAGCAAATCTCGACTTTGCCTCTCGGATCGCCACCACCTTTGTCACCCTTGCGAACGTATATCGATTGCATATTGCTGACTGTTATATTTCTAGTTCTTCAGTAGTAGTTCAGAAACTGAGCACTGTCTAGATAGTATGCTGTACTGTGTGCAGGCGCTACTGAACATGTATCGCAGCGAGCATGTATTGCGACCGTAGGCTGCTGCTGTTGCCGACCAGGGGATTTCTTAACAACGAGGCAGTCAACAGACGGGCTACATAACCTCGAGCGGCCGGGCTGCAATAATAAGACTCGTCCAGCCGTCGACAATAGCTGTGAAGCAACTGCTCAGGAAATGCACGTAACCCCCTCAGGTGTGCCTATGAAAGGAGCGGTCTCCGCTTCATCACTGCGTTCAAGTGTGCTGGGAGCTTTTTCACAAGAGCAGTGTTGTATGCACATGCATATTAAGTGATCCTACTGGGGCTCATATGAAAGGTCTGAAGAGATGCACTCGGCTGTGTGCCTCGCTCTGAAATGAACCCCTGATCCCCTTACGAACAGGCCTTGCACGCAAACTACCAACATTTCCCGTATTCCTAACCCTGCTGGACCATTTTACAAGCCTCTTCCAGGGAAATACCTTGTCACACCAAGAACCCGCTATCGCCACATCGCCAACGAAGGGAGGTGTACTCATGTCATGCATGGCCGTATTCGTGTGACTATAGATAGACTCTCGCATCGGGAGGAGAGGGTGTACTCATGTCATAAATGACCGTATTCGGATGACCATAGTCCGTCGCATCCCTAAAATGCCGGGACGGAGCACGTCGGTTTTTCACCGACCAGACAGACATTGCTTGCACCTAGCACGAAGCGCCGTGGGGTGTTTGGCGAGTCGCATGAAGGGTGAGCTGCATCCTACTAAAGAACTGATTGTGAGGTGGATTATGTTGCATATTATGTGGATAATGACAGCGTCGAATTATTTGCGGAGGGGAGGGGGAGGGGGGGGGGCATTCTGAAAACGGAAGAATACTAGAAAATTCAGCCCTGCGCCTCAGTGTGGGCGGCCACATTAATTATCCGAATCGCCCCCGGCAATGAGCGGGGGCGGGGGGGGACAGGGTTAAAATATAGATAGACGCTTGCACACGACGTGCACTTGACGATAAAGGACGAACACCCTGAGGCTGAATGCGAGGCAGCCAAAAACTACTGTAGGTAACAAAACACGGAGCGGTCGCAAAAACTACCGGCACACCGCAAGAACACTGCGTACGGAAATATTGCAGCGCTCTATACTACCGGAGTACTGATACCGCTGGCTGACTATACAGCAGTCCAGGACATATGACAATAAACAGGAAAGCTGGTCCAGGCTGAATTTCTTAAATGAGCATGGGCGCATTTTTTACACTATATAATAGCTTCAGTACAACGACTCCTGAATTTCTATGATCTACCCTGAGATCTCCCTAAATCCCAGCCTACCTTTCTTACTGCTCGCGTTTTCTTATTGGGCGTCCTTTACTGCATTACCCCCGTCGAGACTCATGTGAGTACCACCACACGCACTGACTGGATGGACACACTTAGTGTCAGTCTCGTGCCAATACTGCTTGATTGAACCGTGAGGGTGCAAGTGCCGCAGCGCCGCTGGCTATATACATGCCAACTGCACATACTAGCCCAATTACATATTTCTTCGAGTATGTACGTACTGCCAATAAAAGCCAGCATGCGCCTGGGCTCCACACGCCAACACCAGCCGCAGTTGTTCTGTCGCACAGGCGTGTTAGGCGTGGGGGGCGGGTTGGGCCCCTCATTTCGACAAAGAAAATTCCCGAAACAAAACGGATGGGTGTTGGAAGCAAATACCAGGCACTGACCGTACGAGTACAACAAGTGGTACAATGATGGTACACATACCAGCTGGTATGATACATACAGCAATGTAGTGCCTGTGGCGCCTGTGACAACAATAGTAAAGCATGTACCGGTAGATCTACGAAAGATGGATTTTACACTGCTTTGTAGCAGGGAATACATTGCATCCTACAACAACTTTTGGGAGGCCTCTTTCCGAGTTCGACGAGCTAAACAATAAAGTCCATTCATTTAGCCCTTTCTTCGGTTCATCCGGGTATATACAGCGCGTACACACGTACATACACACATTGCCAAGAGCTTTTCATTCAGCTTTTCATTCAGTGTTGCGTTGCCGTAGTGGCAGCTATTATCCCAGCTGCAGCAGCAGAGCTGTTCACACAGGACTATTTTTGCTACTGCTACGAAATTGAAAGTATATCTGGACACTCGGGACATGTGTAAACCACCGACCCTGTCGCAAGACCTGCCGGCCGCATGGCATAATACGCACTAACACGGAACGCACAACCACACAGTCAGTGTACGTGGCAGAGCAGCAGTCAGTGCGCTAATGTACCACGCGTATTACTCGTAGTTATGCACTTGTAGCGAAGTATAGCAGTTGCTGCTGCTGTTGCTGCTGCTTCTATAGGTTACATACAGAGCTGTACGTACGGTACCAGGAATTAATAGTAGTACCTGGTACTACAGCAGTGTCAATAGTATGCACACATGCGATTATATTACAGCAGTCTACGAAGACTTTTGGAACAGCGGGCTCTCTGCTCTCTGCAGTATCGGTGCTGCAAGCGATAACTACAGCAGATTGTTGCTGCTGCTGTACATTGTTGTCACATGTGCTGACGTACTGGTGCTGGTGCTGCTGTTGTTGTGTCTGTCCTCTGTCAGCTGTCTAACCGATTTGCTTCGAAAATAAGGACCACTCTGTACTTTAAACATAAGTCGTTTTGTAGATTAACATGCAATTCAAAAGGTTCTTATATTTAAGTACAGGCCGCTGTACGGTATAAGGTTTGGTCGTTTGGTCGATCTTTCACGTCACGACAAAAAGAAAATAAATATGAAACCGTCACATTTTGTACTTCCGTTCACATGCCATCGAAAACTTCAAAACTCCCAAAACTCCCCCCCCACCGGCCTATACCCCACACACACGTCCCGAGTCACGGTCTGTCTCGCTCTCTCAAGCTACAGATTGCCGTGCCTGATTGATGCCGCCAGAGTCAGGTACTGCCCCATTCTGCGGAGACCCTTCCCGTGCCACTCCAGCAGCCCGCGAAGCGCTGAACTCGTTGCTTCCTAGATCCACGGCATCACTCCACCTGGAGACGAAAAAGGCAGAGGAAATATTGGAGAAGCGGCTGCCTCTCTCGCCAACCTGTCCAAGCAGTCCTTCGGGCAGCAGTACAAGGTCTGACATGTCGGGCCGATTAGAAGGACCGGCCACGTACTCGCCCTCAGGGGAGAGGCAGTACACGCTCAAGTTCGTGCTGACGGGGAGCTCGGGCGTGGGGAAGACGCAGCTCGCCTCCCGCATTATCCGCGGCGAATTTCGGGAGCGCAGTTTGCCCACGGTTGGGATGGAGTTTGGGACACGGTCCCTACGATACGCAGAGCACTCCAGCGTTCGGGCACAGGTGGGTGGCGGTCCAGATGCATGGCTTATTTATTTTGGGAAGTGTGAGTCTCTTGTGCCGCAGGTGCTGACCCTCGGGCAAGCCACTCCACTGCTGTAGTGCAGCCCCAGCCTCTGTTGCGGTGTGTGCTGCTGTGTGTGCTGCTGCTGCTGCTGCTGTTGTTGTGAACGGTCGTAGGTTATCATATGCCACCCGCGCGAAGCGCGAACTTGCTACTGTTTTCTGTGTATTTGTGTGTGTTTTTGTGTGAATTTTTGAAGAATCTGGGGTATTTTGTATTTTGTACGTGATTTTCCACCTTCTATACATTTTTTGGTATATATTCTGGAAGCGGCCCAAGATTCGAGATATTGCCGACCACGCGATGGATGAAGACACACAGGCAGATGCATTCATTCCACTTGCTTCGCGTGCGGGCAAGCCATCGATGGCCCCTGGCGAGATGCGCTCTTCGATGTATTGTTGCGGTGTCCCCTAGCAAACAAGGACCTTTGGTGGGACTGTAGTAGTTTCCAGCAGTATGCATGTGCTCGTCCCTCCCCACCTCTCTGTTTCTCCCGGGAAAAGTTCAACGTATTTAGCTGCTGCTGCCCCAAAAGCACCAGCAAGGATCGATCATTTTTTATGTCGTACATCAAGCTTACACGTAAAATTAACGGCCGTTTTTCTTTTTTTCCCATGCTTTTCTGTGCTTCATGCCTAGATGGCTGCACCGATTTCCACGACTAAAAATTACCTATATACGAGTACGAATACTGCAAGCGTACAGCTTACGTAGCATTAGTCTACAGGGTCAGTATTATATGTCAGTACACCGGCCCTCCCATAAGAAAGAGCTCCTCCAGAAATTCAGCGTGACATTTCCGGGGAAATAAGAATTTCGACGGCGGTTATATACTTTTATATACCGAAATTAGTGTAGATTAATTTTTGCACCCTTTTTCCAGTATCCTGGTTTCTGGTTTCCTATTTGATGGTCCGTCTGGTACGTACGTAAAATGACTGGTGCCTGGTACCAGGTACCTGACCAGGCAGTACCAACCTTAACCTCTACGTATGACGGAAATATAAGAAACGTTTATAATTGAATACGATTACCAATCTGTCCTTATATTTCCGTTCAGAGTTGTATTATATTCATGCTCATACCCGTAGGCCGTATATAGGTAACTAAACCTTACCACTCTGTCCCGAAATATAAGCACATTTTGTACATAAATATTTTATACAAACGGTTCTTATATTTCGGTACAGAGTGGTGATCATTCTAGTTTTTTTACAGCTTTAACTATTGCTGCAGTATTTTTTCCACTCCGGACGGAAATATAAGGATCGTTTTGAGCATTAATTTGAAGGCCATGCGGTCCTTACATTTCCGTCCAGAGAGGTACGTATTTCTATTCAAAATGTACCTCTCTGACCCGAAATGTAAGGACCATTTCGATTAAATATGAATATACAAACGGTCCTTACATTCCGGATCAGAGTGGTATTCTTTACTGAGCTCCACTACGTAACGTTTTGGGGGGGATGAACTACTTGGGATGATTGGCGTCCTTTTCGGGGGATAAACTACTTGGAAGTATTGGTGTTTTAGGTGGTGCAAGTATCAGGCACCTGGTGCCATTTTTTTCATCAAAAAGTGAGAAATTGTGTGGAACAATGAAACGTGGTACTCAAGGGGTGGTCTGCGGTCTGTCTAATATACTGGTAGAAAGCAGTGGTCTCCCGTCTCCGGGCTCGCGTACGTGCCAAATTGGGATGGCCCTCGATCTGGCCATACCCTAAAAATAGCATAAAAATACGAAAATACCTGCCATGCAGCGTGTGCTTGCGTCACTGCTGCTGTAACGTGGTCACGTACATTGTTGTTCTCCCATCAACTCTTATATTAGGTATTAGGTAGTAGTAGAGCAGCAGCAGCAGCAGCAGTAGTGCTTGAGCAATTGGGGCGTTTAATGGAAGCAGCTGCCGATCTGCCGCCCGGCTAACTTCAAGCGCTACCACTAACTATTAATAGTTGTCGACTTACCTATTTGTCAACAAGGTATTATATGTCGTGCTGATCTCTGCTTGCTGCCGAGCTCTGCCGCGATATTGCTCGGGGTGGGTGGGTGTGGTGGGTGGTGGGTGGGTGGTGGGTGGGTTGGCTAGTTAGTGCCTCTGCTACGTACGGCAGTATCTCTTGTTGCTGTTCTCACGCTATTAATAGCTCATCGCCACAAACAAAGCATGCAGTCTGTGGTCACAGCACAGGTTCCAATACAATATCTTATCTAGGAGTGGAACATTAACATTGTTCACATTTAACATTATTACCTTGACGGAAAATATCTGTCTCTGTCTGCTGCCTGTCTTTTTTCTGGTTTCTGAACAGCTTTTCTTGCGCTCGCATGCATGCGTGTATTATATGTATCATACAGGCATCATACAGGCAGACCAGTGTACAAAACTCGTCCGAGATGTCGCTTCTTCTACATATAGCTGCGGTAAATCAATTTACTTCAAGCGCTTTTTTTGTTCTTCGGTTTTCCCCGAGAATATGTATGTAGCATGAAAGAGGCTACTTACTCTGTATGTATAGATGTTCTTTTTGTCTTCCTCTCCCAGCATATGCATTGGTCATGGTCGGCATGCCGGCATGTCTCGTGGCTGGCATTGGGCCATGTTAGCAGCTCTTCTTGTCTATCATTTAATCTTTTCCCCGTTTTTTTCTCCTGATTTTGCTACTCGTAGTCGTATATGCAGTAGTATCGGCCTTTGTTGCAAATAACTCGGATCGGCGGATCGACGAAATGGCCCGGTCCCTTAAGATTTACCTGCCGTCTTTTTGACTCGGATGTGATATGCTGATATGCTACGACTTTATCGTTTCCATGGTATCCTAACCCTAAGATATCGATCGCCGCGATGGTCTATACTAGTGGTACCCTCGAATGCTGCTTCAGTATTATTAGGAGTTGTTTCTGGGATTCGAGTCTCACGTGGGTCGAACTTTTGAGTTTATTTTAAAAAATAACGGAATCAACTGCCGAGAGCGCAGTTACTATTAATAGTAGAAGCCCCACTGAGGCAGGCGCAATTCGATGAAAGTCGACGAGGAAAGAAAGGGCTGAAGTGAAGTCTCCTCGCGATAAAAATGCAAGGCGAGAACCGTAGTGGGGGGGCAGGGAGAAGAGTCTACTTTGCGACCCAGGATCTGAGTTGCGACTATTTAATAGGAAGGAGAGGAAAGTAGGGCGAAGATGATAAATGGTAAATGGGCCTGTGGGTACGGAGTAGCGCAGTGTTATCTGTTATCCTTGTGTTCAAACGTATGGTATTGTATTGTATGTATGATAATTATGCGATACGCAAAGAAAAGTTGAAAACAAAGATATACCCACACCTGGATATACCCTTGGGTAACACCCAGCACGCAGCAGACAGCATATGATATATTAGTAGTAGATCTGTGTTGCGGGGGACCAAGATAAATACATATAATAGGACCAATTGTTGTCAGTAAACATATCTAAATATATTGGTTTTTGTGTTTACCGTAGGTTCTATTTTCTACCCCCCCCTTGATAGTGTGACAGGATGGCTACACAGCAATAGCTAGGATCAGTCTAGGTACGACCTCCAGCAGGAATGATGCCACCTGCCACCATAATATTGCACTCCGTGCCACGTAGGCTGTACGCAAGTTTGGCGCCTTCTGCCGCTGCTGCTGCTGTGGCTATTTTCCATGCCCCGTCACCAATGGTGGTGCGGTCCATCAACCATCAATCAAAATCAATGCATTCATCACATACCATTATACTCGTATTATACATACATTAAGGTGGCTGCATATGATATCACCCCCAAGTTTGGAAATGTGAGTTTTAAGGATTCTTTCGAGCTTATCTCAGAGCTTCACGTTACGAGTTTTGTCAAATATATATGCAAAACTTTTTTGTACCCTGCTCTGGTTAACCTGGTATGGTGTAACGTTAGGTTAGGTTCGCTGCTGGCTGATTTTTTGTTGTATCGTGAACTGCTTTCCGCTTACCAGTATACTCTTAGCATCTGGGGGGGCAAATGTTAATACATATTCCAGGAGCATCCGCTTTCGCCGTGGGTCAGTTTCGTGTGATGCGTTCAGCAAGCCATCAGATGACCGCCTAGTTTATCAATCACCAGGTCATCAGGTACCTGGTACCTGGTAGTGTTGTATCAGCTATATGCTGCCCGTATTGTGGGCGGCATGGGAGCATAGCATTTTCGCGTTCACCAGCCGCGGTTCAGTTTCGTCTGGTGCGTACAGCAAGCCGTCAGAGACTGGCTCATTTACCGGCCATTCTATCAGGAGTTTTGTATTCAGATACCTGGTGGTAGGGCATACTTTTTAAAGTGTCCTGTACCTGGTATATGATACCTGGTATGTATTACTCGTACATACTGTAGTATATATATGTTGTTCCTTCTCCCTCCAGCTTGCTCCCTTTCCTTTTCCCTAATCCGGTACCTTCCAAACATGGTTTTGCGAGAATGTTCGTAGCAAACGACTCCTGCTTCGATATATAGCAATCAGGTTTGGTTGCTGGGTATACTTGCTACCCTGTCGTTACGAGTACTGCTATATGCTTCGATGCTACGTGGGCAGTACATATCAGATGATACAAAACTAGAAGCTCGTTGCAATATTACTGATGTATTCTGCCATTATTTCCAAGTATTGGGTTGGAATGAGGCCTCCAGCCGTTGCTCGTGATATCACCCATATTTTCTGTAGATATCGCCATATTCTGACTGATTTTCTGATCATATTTTCTGTAGATATCGCCATATTCTGACCGATGTTCTTGTCACACATATTTTCTGTAGATATCGCCATATTATGATTGATGTTCTTGTATCACTAGGCTCGTCTGCTAGGGCTTCCTGTGCCCCGCCCCCCTGTTTTACTCTGGGCCTCTGTACTCATACTTTACGCTGAAGGCTACTCGTACCGTTCAAAACCTTCCATGCATGAGGGTGACCCAGACAGGGGCTGGGGCATGCCTCGACCTCTGCCGCGGGTGTGCCTGCAGTCGGCACCGCCTGTGCGGTTTGCCGGGGTTGACCGGAATGAAGCGACGGAGCGGCTACGGGACTTCGTTGCACCGGAGACACCAGCAACCTCGCTTTGCCGGCGCCTCCGGCGGGACGAACTCCCTTGGTCGCTCCTCCACTTCATACCGGTCAACCCCTGCGAAGTGCAGGCGGTGCCAACTGCAGGTGTACTCGAGGCATACCCCAGCCTCTACCTGGGCCACCGTCGTGCATGGAAAGTTTCGAATAGGCGTTTCCGCCGACACGCGGGTAGCTGCGCTGAGGTCTGCGGGAAGCGCCATGCTCTTATCTTCGCTTCTGTCTTCCTTCCTCCTTTCTCGTTCACTCCGTAGTAGGTTCTCAAGAGGATTTTTTTTCCATAGGAGGTTGCTGTCTCTTGAGGGTTATGTGTCTTACATCTACTCTCTTGTTCCAATACTTGGAACCGAACCCCACGTGTACCCGCATGTGATTCCATGTATTCGACAGCGAGATTACTGGTTGTATTATGTCCTGCGCCATTATTTTGCGTATACAGAGATAAAGAGCTGCCATGCGGCAAGCGGCAAGACAAACGACCCGTATTTCTTGCCATGATTTATCATTTGCCCCCCTGAACCCGGTAAAAAGGAGAGCATTTTGTTACGTAGCCGCTCAGGGGCGGCTCCTTTCCCTGTACAATTTGTCCTCATCTGTTTTTGTTCGCTTTTTTGTTTGATGTACTACTGTACCAGGTACATACCAGACATATATAGATATGTGCCACAAATACCTGGTATCTGGTACACCGGTACCAGGTACTCGTATATATATAAATGTTACCTGCGGTATTGTATCAACTACTAACCGAGAGCAAGCGACCTATCTATGCAAAACCGGTAGTAATATATATACCTGGTAGCAATTTTGGTCTTAGCAGCCTTATTCTTACTATAACCGCCCATATACCAGGTATTTACCGTGTAACACTCGAGATAGCACACACCCCGGGATGGATGATTTCAGAGCCGACTTCGCCACAACCAGGGGGGGCGTACACAACGAAAGGAGTGGGCCTGAGAAGATCTCGTCAAGATATCTTTCCATAGCCGCAACGCTCGGAGCTTGCACTCTCATCATACCCGTTGCCGAGACACCCAGATTGGAAATTCGTCTTGATACTAAAGGGGATGTGTGTTATCCCATGTGTTCCACGGCGATAATCTACTCG
The DNA here is from genome assembly GCA_008828725.1 of Saccharina japonica. Classification (NCBI taxonomy): domain Eukaryota; class Phaeophyceae; order Laminariales; family Laminariaceae; genus Saccharina; species Saccharina japonica. The sequence continues at coordinate 178,259 of MEHQ01004440.1, read as the reverse complement.
TACAGAGTATATAAACAATGTATACAAGAGTGTGAGCGCCCAGCACGTTTGTGCTGTTTGCTGTTTGTAGTTCGGGCACCAAATACCGCAGTCAGTAGTAGTGATGGTCCGTCCCTCTATAGTGCCGGTATGCGCCAGCCAACAAATACCGGCACTACACATAAGTAGAGGGGAAAAAAAACGACAGCTGTGAGATCAAGGATTTCGTCGAAACTCGTCTTTTCAAGCTTCGTGGAATACTTCGATCGCGCGAACTACTATTCATATATATAGCGGCTACCGGTACTACTCCGCACACTGCCTCACCCTGGTCATCTGTGCTGAGTAAAATTACAAGGCGGGCAACCGGCACTATAGAGGCACGACGGAACTTGTACGCATGTGCATCACCCCCTAGCCAAGCAGTGGTCAAGGCGGTATTCGTCATTTTTTTCTTTCAAGTTGTACCCTTGAAGTCCGAAAAGGGGTAACATTTAACCCTTTCAGAACTGCAAAACTTATCCCACACTAATCCCAAGTAGTTTTCCCCAAAAACGGGGGGCCGGTTCTTAAGGGGTTAACATATTATACGAAATATTTGAATATTTGCAGTTTTGGAGGCTTTTTCCAGACATGTCCCCGTCATTTTTGCGCGGACAAAGACGGGACAAACCAGATTTATTTATATATCAGACTATAACTCTTGCTAAGATGTTACTCTTCACGGCAGTGCTTGTCGTTTCAGCACCAATTTTTTTGTTTATGCTCATCGAACGGACCTACCACGGCGGTACCTTCTACACCGCGGTATCTAAAGGTGTAATATACGAGTACTATTCATATTAATATGTTTAATAATCTTCTTCTTTTCTCTCTCCATGCTGGTGTATCATATATAGCTCAGATCCGGGGCCGCATATTAATAGTAGGCTGTTATTCCCTCTCCCCACTACGGTTCGTGTCTTGCATTTTTATCGCGAGTAGACTGCAGCCCTTTCTTCCCTCGTCGATTCGCGTCGAATTCCGCCTACTACTGTTGTAGTATCCACGCTACGAAGGCGCTCAATTGGTTCCTTTTTTTTTTTGAAAATAAACTCAAAGTCTCACCACGGTTGGATGGGATTCGAACTCGGTTACCAATGCTAACCACTCGTAGACATTGTCTGCTCTGCTTACTGCACTGAGTGTAGTATCTCTGTGTCGTAGTTTTGTGACCACAGAACTGGTACCTTTTTAGGATGAAGAATCGGCACGGACACTGGGTGTGCTGGATGTCGACGGGTAGAAAGGAAGGTTTAATGTGAAGAACACACACACACTCGTAGACCACCGGGGCGACCGGTAGAAGGAAGTTGTTGAAATTGATGCATTACAGCAGCAGCAGTACATATTTTATGAATGTTTGCTTTCGTTCACCTGGCACACGCCGGCCACACGCTACCATACACAAAGGGGCTCTGATGACTGATGAGAAAAGGTCATACGGACTCTGAGTACAGTAAGAAAAAGCCATACTGGCTCTGATGACCTGATGACAGTGCGAAGAAAAAGCCATCTGGGCTCTGATGACTTTTATGAAAAAAATACATTTTTTCTTGCTGTTGGCATTTGCCCAGATACATAAGACACCACACGCTATACAACGCAGTAGAATATGCATCATAACTGCTGCGGCACATCGTACACCTTCACCAACAGAAATATAAATCGATCCAAAGGAAAAAGGAAAAACAAAGAAAGAAAAGAGGAACAAAAGGAAGCAAAAGGAAAAAATAAAATGGTGCAGAAATAGAATTTGCCGCCGCCAGGGCCCAGCAAAAGGCACCCTGCTCCCACGCGACTTTGTCCACCATAATCGGGGTTTCCACCAAAACGGCCACAGCAAAAACGGGAACACTAAAACTAGTATAGTCGTGTCCGACCTGTGGTTTATGCCCACAGGCTCGTTCTTTTCTACAACTATTAATAGTTGCGCCAGCGAGCGCCATCAACTCACCAGCAGGAACATTTTTCGGTAGTTCGCTGTTTTTATGTATCGAGCGTTTCTACTCGTTTCTACCCGCGGGTATGCATGACCAAGATAACAGGGTCCCTTTTTTTCATGTACCCTACCTGACATGCCCTATGTCTATTAGGGGGGACCTAGTAAATAGGACCAAATATTGTTAGCAAAAATACCGAAATACATAGATTTTTGTATGCCTACCGCAGGTCCTATTTACTATGCTCCCTGTAATAGACGTAAATATCATATCATGCGTAAATACATGCCAGATGCCAGCACACTTTGGCCCAAATTTGATAATTTGATAATTTGATAATTTGAAATTTAATCATACTTATGTGTCCGGTGCTTGTTGCCGGTACCGAACCGTCGGACCCGGACCGTACATCCTCTTACGCACGTGCGTACCGTCTCTTACGTACGTCTCTTACGTACGTACGTCACACTTGGTCCTTTTCATATTTTTTTTGCGTGCCCCGTTCTAGCCCCGAGCTCCCGCTCCCTGCTCCCACACGACCACCCGATTGTTTCATGATTTTTCGATTTTTCGGCCTAAAATAGTTCACTCAGCTTTTTGTATTTATTTTCGCGCTCGCGTACATATCATAAGAGTACTTGCCTCTGCTTTTTACGCGAAACGTTATCATTGCCAGCCGACGGACAGGTCGTGTGTGGTCATGAATCATGAACAGACGAACAGTTAAAATCCGGGTCAGATTGGTCAGGTTCAGGTCGTTTACACGTTCGTTCTCGGGTCGTCACTTTTCTTCCCAGCTCATCTCGCTGCTGATTGGTTTATTCATTTTTCCTTTCTCGGCGACCTTCTGGGGGCCTGATGCATGATGCCATCGACCTACGTAAGTAGTCCAAGTTGCGTAGGGCCGGGAGCCGATGCAAATTTTATGATGTACTGGTATACCGCAAGGAGCGTTGAGTTGCACAGGGGTGGGTATGTGGGTACGATCGTTTTTCAGCGCTCCTTTCCTAGGCAACGAACGGTAAGGGTGCTACAGCAGCAGCAGTGGATCATTAACTTTTCGGAAGGCTCTGGACCAGATTTTTCGAAACGCCTTGTTCGGTAGGTAACCCTTCACGTTCTGGAAAAAAATCGAGCACTGAAAAACGGTCTCATCTCTGCTGTGCAAACGCAATGCTCTTTTACGGGTGTACCTGGTACTTCGTGGTTGGTCAGGCTCAGGTTTTCTTTGTTCGTTCGTGGCCATCACTTTTCGTCCCCCACTTCATTTCGCATGACGCTTGATTAATCTTAGTTTTTCATTTTTTTCTCTCTCAGGCGGGCGGGCGACCTTCTGGACATCATGCCGTAGTCACTGTTAATACGTAATCGTCACTACTCCCACGCCGGCCAAGTTTCCTACGAGGTATATATATGTGAAACGCAATAGATTCATCCGATTCAATCGTATGTATTCGACGAGAGTTGACGAGGGAAGAAAGTGCTGAAATCTACCCGCGATAAAAATGCAAAGCAAGAACCGTAGTGGGGGAGGAGGGAGAGGAGCCTACTTTGTGACCCCGGGTCTGAGTTACGACTATTAATAGGGAGGGAGAAAGACGGAAGTGCGAAGATATTATAAATGGGATGGACAAAAATATGTATATATATATGATATAAATATATACCAGTATCATATATATGTAATATTCAACAATTTAATCGATATCGGAATCGCAAAATAGAGGTAACACGAGGATTTTGCCGAGGTCTTCGTGTATTCGTGACCTCTTTCGCTGGCTATGTTGGCCCTCTCGCGAGCCAGGGGGGGGTGATTGGGGATCGCTTACCTCGTTCGATTTCACTCAGAAATCGAGCGAGCCGCGTGATCTTTTTTTAATGTTTTTATTCAGGATGAATTGTCTTCGCCGACATCGATTGAAATCCAATCAAACGACGAGTGAGTATCGGCCGCTGTTCACAGCTCACAGCCCTACAGTTAGTACGAGTATATAGCAATACCGTATATAGCGGCCACAGATATCTCCCACCCCTTCCCCCCCCCATCGCGCTTTGTTTCTTCGTTTGATTTTCACCCCAGTTATGATCTTCGCTCTTCTTTCTCCTCCTCCTTATTAATAGTCATATCTCAAGATTTGGTGTCACGTAGCAAGCACTTTTGCCCCTCTCCACTACGATATATACGCGCCTTTCTTTTTTTGTCGCGGGAAGAAATCACCCCTTTCTTGCCCTGTACAGAGCGGTAATAATGTAATAATGCTGTGTTTTTTTTCACATATGGTGCAGAATAGAGAGTTCACTCGGTCATTCCTCATTCCCACTGCGGGCCGGTCGCCCCGGTGGTCTAACTGGTAGCCACGAAGCCTGTAGGGCCGGATGTCGAGGGTTCGATTCTCCCCATGGAGGTTTTTATTCTCAAATGACAGCGACTGTCGAGAGCGCTTGCAAAATTCCACGAAAGTTGACGAGGGAAGAAAGTGCTGAAATATTCTCGCGATAAAAACCAAGGCAAGAACCGTAGTGGGGGAGGAGAGGGAGAGGAGCCTACTTTGTGACCCCGGATCTGAGTTACGACTATTGGGAGGGAGAAAGACGGAAGTGCGAAGATAATGAGTGGGCTAATTTTCGAACATAGGTTCGAGGAAAAAATGGCGAACTCGCGCTCTCGCGTTTCAGCAGGGGTTCGAACCCCCGAACTTAGCCAGCAGGGGTGACAGCGTGACAGCAAGTCTTAACTCTTCGATATTAATCGTTAGACTAGCACCGCCCCCTGCACAATTTATCAATGTACCGGGTATCATATACTGCTGTTGTATCTTGCCGGCTTCAAGCATAGTCAGCGGTGTTATGCCAGGTGTTGTACCCGTACGTTAGTGCCAGGAGAGCACATTACGTATATAGATGTCAATTTGTGGTTTGGATATCATATTGAAGGTGTCGATATATCGAAATATCGAACCCGAAAGTTTCGATATATCGAAATATCGAACGTTTTTTACCCCTCCGTCCCCTGGCATCCCCATTGCGTTTTAGAATGGGTCAGCTGCTGCAGTAATTATATCGTGCAGCCGGCCACATCAATCAGGGTGTGCTCTTACAATTGTTTTCTTCGATTGTACACATTCGTGTAGTTCAGTTTTGGACACGCATAACATGCTGTAGGGATTTTAGGTGTACCTCTTCGGACTGGTGTATCCTTTCCCTGCTATGATAAGTGTCGTGTTCTTTAGGATTCTCTGATGGCTCTAGCACTTTTGTGACCACGGGCTGTGATCTTGCTAGATCAGACTATAGGGATTAGCAACTGAAACGAGTTTAATGTGAAGACAACAACAACATTCGACGAAGCTACTGCTTTGTGTAACCTGCTGCTGTACTGCTGTCTATAGTAGTACATATCATATGAATTCGTACATATACTTCGTATATACCAGGCATTTGTTGCTTAATACCCTTCTGTCCCGAAATATAAGCACCATTTCATTGACTATCGATGATAAAAGGTGCATATATTTCGGGACAGAGTGACATACCACAAGTATCTGATAGCAGTATTAATTACTGTAGTACAGGTGCTGCAGTCATTTTGCACGATTTTGATCATTGTGCGGTGCAGCCGGGCGGGCGGGGCGGCCACACCGTGGGCCATCCAATCGCTCAAATCAATCAATTATCGGTGCAACCAATCATAATTCGTCTAAGCCTTCGCCCCGCCGGCTCGCGTCCACAAAAACAAGCAAACAGGAAATGTGATGCTACATATTTATATATTCGAGCAACAAATTACAACTTTTCGAATATGATGTGAAAGAATCATACGAGCTGACAAATAACGAAGATGGCGGTAGGGCACGTTGTCCAAAAGTAGAACCGTGATTTCTTTCGTTTGTCCCGCCTTAAGACTTGAGATATAAATTGTCCGGGCTGACCGGCGAGATGCCGCTATTTAGTAGTTTTATGGGACGCTGAAGGGCAAGTGGGAAATGGGAGTACGCGTAAAACTTTCCAGCTTTTCGGAGAAGACAATTTTAATATTTTATTTACCTGGTACGTATAATATCTACTTCGTATCTCTATATTAATTTCTCGGTCAAATACTGATGTCAACCCGGCACAGCCAGCAAACAATTTCTTCGAAAAAGTGGTAAACTAGCTCGTTGTAGGTTGTATCATATGAGCCTGCCTGGGCCTGGTGTCCGTTGAACCGTGTTGGCGACTTGACCGTTGACGATCCGCCTGTTTGTACACCGGTCGCATATATATACACATGTACACGCCTGTGAAGGTCGCAGCAGGTGCAGCAGTTATTATGGTGTTTGCCGCCGGGCAGCATTTTATTATTTTTGTTGACTTTCGAATGTGGTTTGTTAGTATTACGGCCGACCGTACCAGGTAGTAAATAGGGACCTACGGTACATACAAAAACCTATATGTTTACCTATTTTTACTGACAATATTTGGTCCCATTATATGATATTTACTATGGTCCCCCGTAATAGTAGAACCGTATCGTATCATATATATATATATATGTTATATAACGCTGAAGATTTTCACACCCACTCGCACGAAATTCCAAGTATGTACATTCAATGTTGTACGCTATGATACACTAAACCTGTACCTGGTAGTTTAGTATGGCAATATACCCGTAGTTCGCGCGATGGAAGTATCCCACGCAGCTTGCAAGTATGAGTTTCGACGAAATACTCGATCTCACAGCTGTCGTTTTTTTTTTTGTTTTTTTTCTTCTTCTCTATATAGAACCGTGCATACCTGGTATGATGTGAATATAACGTGCAAGATGTGACATCGCCTCAGACGAATTTCCAAGCTACGTTATCACTGCTGTAGTACCATATAATTTATCACGCAAGGTATCGCGCCCCCTCGCGCGCGGAGTGGTTTTGATTTTAATCAATTTGGGAACGAGGTGTAGACACAGTACCTCGAAACGATGCCAAGTGCGGTGTTGTCAACCCGGAAGTGAGAGCGCGTGCAGCACTTGGGACTAACTAATTACGACTATGTACCAGGTCGCATCGTTTCATGTGGTGTGGTGTCAGTGTTGTCAACCCGGAAGTGAGAGCGCGTGCAGCAGTACGACTAGCTAAGTACGACTACGTATGTAGCGGTTCCATGCGGTGTGTAGAGGTGTCAGAGATACTGCTGTAGATGTCTTTGCCAAAGACGTCAGGAGACTGCACTTTCACCCCTTGGCAAACAGCAGCTTTCCCTTGACGTGCCTTGACATGACACAAAACTACACTTTTAATAGCTTTTGGTGTAGAACATTCGGCCCTACACCCTTGACAGCGTACTTTCTGCCCTGTTCGACATGTCTCCTAACGTATTTGGTCCTTGCATTGTAGCTCGGGTATGTATAGCATCATACCATGCGGCATATTTGTTGGAGATATATGTATGCCCTTACATGACAGCTCGGGTACACCCCCTACCTCCTACCTCAGCAGCCCCGGGGGCTGACCGATCCTGAAATTGTCAAAAAAAAAATCGGTATTTTTCTTCCGTCCAAGTTCCGAAGGGAGGGTAGGGTAGCTTACCACTTTTTCGAGAAAGAGGTTGAGGGTCACTAATGTGTACGAGATGAATAGAAAACCCTGACCCTGAGCCAATCAGATAAGCCAGTCAACCATTGGTCAGTGTTTTTCATTTGTCTCGTACACAGTGTACCTCAACCATGGCATCGAACCCTTGGTAAACTCTACTCGTACTCTGTCCAAAGGGAAGAGGGGTTCGTACAGGCATATTATAGACGAAACGTTTATAATCTTACCTACCGACGGGCCTACCGACCGGGATCCAACGCACACAAATCGACGACAATTATTCAAACAAAGCTTGCCTTCGCGAATTTCTAACGGCAACTTCCGTACTTCGTTTGTTTTTTTACCCTGGTTGTGTGGTGGTGGTGCCTTGTCAGGTTTGGGATACGGGCGGTAAGTTTCCGTTCAAGTCCATCACAGAGGCGTTTTTTGGAGGAGCTGTTGGGGCGATGCTGGTGTACGACATCTCTCGACGAAGCACCTTCGACGACATCGTGACATGGCTCGCCCTGATCCGACAACACTGTCACCAGAGTATATGTGAGTCCCTGTACCCTGAGTATGTGTTAGCCCCCTTGCCCGCTCTCTTGTTTTATGTTTCTGTGAGAAGAGGATGGGGATGGGGCGGGTGGTCGCCTTGAGATCCGGATGTGTTTTATGTCATAACTACTGTAGTTGGTTGATCAGATGTGTGTATGTCATATAGGTGGTTGGTTGATCGTCGTCCTTCAGGGGGAATGGGATGGATCGCGCACGCCCTGGGGCTCGCTTTGCTCGGTTGCTTACTCACTGGCTCGCTCGCTTGCTCTGCTTGCTCTCCGGTTCGGCTTGCTTGTTTGCTAGTGTTTGTGGTAGTGCCCCCTCTTGTTTGGCATAGATAGAGGGCATGTGTTAGCAGAAGGATAGCGAGCGAGCGCTGCGTGTTGGGAGAATGACGGTTTACTGATGGCATGCCATGTGTCAGCCCTGCCTCTAGTTTGTGTTAACGAACGGTGTTGCCCAACCCCCCCCCCCCCACTGCCTTCACCGCCACCACCATCGCCACCGCCCCGCTGTGCTCTCGCGCTGCAGCCCTTATCCTGGTGGGGAACAAATCTGACATGTCGTCGAAGCAGAGAGAGGTCTCGATGATGGAGGGAATTCGGTTCGCTCGAAAGTACGGTCTCAACTTTGTGGAGGTGGGATCATCGACTCTGTTTTATTTCACGTGGTGTCATGTCATGTCATACATACAACCTATGCTTGACTCGATACCGCATTTTTTTTTGGCGCGTCAAGGTCTCTTTTGGTCTTATCATACTAGTGTTAGTGTAGGGAGTGGTCAGGCAAGGGGTTAAGCCGCGGTCTCCTAGCGTGTTTGATGTGGAGGCCTTGTCATGTCATTGCACAACGTCAGTCCGACACAGGCCGCCGCGCATGACCTTATAGTCTAGCGTGGATGGCCACACTGAGCCCAGGGGCAGCACCGCTACGTAAAGCACCTGAGTGAGATTTTTACCCGGGTGACACTGCACTCATGAGAGAGACATGGGATTCCAGCTGTGTTGTAGTAGAGTGACAAGAGACAGTGAATGCTGATTTTTCATTGCACAACAGCAAACAGCAATGCCAGTTTTACCCGCAATATCCGTATTCACCTACTGTAGGAAACCCGGGGACATACCCAAGATATCCCCTGACGAACACTAACATCAATAGCTCACGGCTAACGGTTAATGATTGGCGATTCGTATTTCCTCTTGACCACCCCCCCTTGCCTCTTTTGCTTGTTCAGACGTCAGCCCTGCGAGACGACAATGTGGAAGTGGCGGCTCGCCAGCTGGTGATGTCGGTGGCGCGGTACCTCCCATACGAGAAATGCCCGTGGTCGATGAAGACGGTGAGAAAAGGCCGTGTATTGTATAGTACCCCGACACCTCTTGTTAGAAATGCGTTTTTTTGGGAAAGTCGTGTGCAATGTTAAGAACATTCGTCCGTCAATAGGAATGATTGTACTTGCCAGTCTTGAGATCCGGCCCTTCCATGACGAACAGCTGGTGTTGTCTACTGGAGGTCGTGCTGTCGCCTGTTATAGATTGTTTTTAGTGCAGTCACGTCCATCGAAGGGTCGTGTTAGAGATAGGCGCGTTGCTACACAAGTACCTGGTATCCAGTAGCCTGTGTTTCGTTATCTTTAGGGCAGCTACCTCCATCGAGGGGTCGTGTTAATGGTGGATAGTTTGCTTCACAGCGGTAAAAGTAAGTGGTATTATCTGCTGGTGTATGTACGAGGCCGCGGTTCTGTCTTGCCTTTTGTTTTTTGTCCGGACGACACGTGGTGGTGGGCGAAGGGGCGGTAAAGAGGGGGGCCCCATCCGCATCCGCTCTTGTGTCATAATGCCCCTTACCGCAAACTAAACACCTTTCGGTAGACAGCCTTTGCTACGAAGTTCGCCTGTGCATCTCTTGCTTCTTACCCTCACCCCGCACCCCATCCACTCACGCACCCACCCCCTCTACCGCTCCCCGACAGCCATCGTACGCGCTACCATCCGGGTGGGTTCGAGTAGTAGTCTCACCCCACGGAGAAGATGACGAGAACGACCCCGGCATGTTCCGCCCGAACGCCCCGATGCCTCCACTGCCGCCGCCACCATCTCAACGGCCACCCTTGAAAGCCGGCAACGGCTACATGGTGGGTTCGGTCGTCTCCAACGGCAGCTACAGCAGCTACAGCAAAGCCGGAAACGGCAACGCTAACGGTCACATGAGGGGTTCGTCCGTGCCCAATGGTAGCTACAGCAAAGCCGGCAACGGCAAGGCTAACGGCCATGCGGTGGGTGCGGTCGTTCCCAACAGCGGCTACAGCACAGCCGGCAACGGCAAGGCTAACGGTCATATGAGGGGTTCGTCCGTGCCCAACGGTAGCTACAGCGAAGCCGGCAACGCCAACGCCAACGGTCATGTGGTGGGCTCGGCCGTACTCAACGGTAGCTACAGCAAATCCGGCAACGCCAACGGTAACGGTCGCACGGTGGGTGCGGTCGTTGCCAACGGCAACTACAGCTGCAAAGCCGGCAACGGCCATGTGGTGGGCTCGGTCGTACCCAACGGCAAAATCGGCAACGGTCACGTGGTGGGTGCGGTCGTGCCCACCGGCAGCTACAGCATCGTACTGTACGAGAACACCTGGACGGGGGACAGATTTTCCCAACGTCCCCCCTTCCCGGCTGGACCAGCGGAGGCGTGCGTCGAGTCTCAGGTCCCACGGGCGATAGATCCGCTGGTTTTAATGGCGGATCCGGTGAAGGGTGACAATGAGGCGGCAGCGGCGGAGGGAGGCGAGAGAGACGGGTCCTCGTTGAAGATGTTCGGCCGGAGGCAATCGTGGTCGTTCTCGTCGCTTAAGTCCAAGGGCTACGCGGCGGCGTCCGAATGCCTGTCAAGGTGCATGGAAACATGACGCCTTTTAATTACCTACAGTACGTACGTGTATGCTGCTACATATGATATGATACTATGATATGATACCTGGTATGAAATTTGACTCTTTATTCGGTTGACTTGGATATTGTTGTTGACCCGGTTCGGTTCGGTTCGGTTCCCATTCGGCTCGGTGCTGTTTGGTTTTGGTTCGGTTCGGCTTGTGATCGTATTTGGATCGAACTCGGGAAAGACACAGAAAAAAATTACGGTGGGCGAATGGACGGATAGATGGGGGGGGGGGGGTAGGATGGAGAAGGGACGAGTTTTCACATTTTTCTGATATATTGTTGTCCCTTTTCCGTGTGCAAAAGAGTCCTCTAGGGGGGAGGCACGTGTGGCAATCGATAACCGCGGCCTTGCCCGGCGCCGCCTAACGAATTATTCAGGCGCGCGCGTGGAGCGTTGAGCACTCGAGGGAGCAGAAAATGGCTCGGGGTGGTTGCCGTGGGGCAAACTTGACTGTAATGAGTAAAAAGAGTACACCTGTAGAAACGGGGAGTACCATGGGTAGAAGTTTATTTTCGCCGCGGTTACTGCTGCTGCTGCTGCTGATCCTGCTGTGGCTGCTGCTGTTGCTGTTGTGTCCTGTGCTCTGTCCCCCGATGGGATGTCCTAGTAGGCCGTTAGATAGGGAGGACGTGGGGGATGGCGTAGCGGGGGGGCAGGGCGTGAGGTATGGCGTATTGTAGCTTAAATTTCAGCGAAAGGGATGATGACCGGTTGTGAATCGATTGGAACGATAAGCAAGAAGGATTTTACCAAAACAAGCTGTTGCGATGAGCTTTTTTCTTTTCTTTTTCCTTGCTTTTCTTTCCCTTTTTTTTCTCCTTCTTCCTTCTTGTCTCTTTTTGCTGTGTGTTCGTTTTGTGATCCGTGATTGGTGGCCCTATGAAATATATCAATAGAGTGTTCAAAATACGCGTTTTGTTATTTTTGGCGTTCAATATAGTGTCCGTTTTTTTTTTTAGCGTTTTTAGGGATTGATGGAGGCGTTTTCTTATTTTTTATTTCCCGCGGAGGAGGCATATGAGGGGTGTGTTTTACTTTATTTTCCTTGTCGTCCAAAACCCGCCGCGCATTACGTCATTTCTGTTCCCGTGAATGTAAGGACCGTTTGGATATTCATACTAATACCCAATCGGTATTTATATTTTGCGGACAGAGTCGTATGAGTACTATAGCAGAGCGCACCAATATTTGTTTTTTGTTGTGGTTCTCGATCGGCGCCTAAGCACTGCTGATGTGATGCTTGGCCCGTGTAGGAGGATTACTGTGTGTGTCGTTTGCTTGGAAATATAACCGGTATTGGTGGTGGTGGTGGTGGTGGTGGTGATGGTGGTGGTTGGTATATACATAGATGTACCAGTCATGGGGGGGGCTCAAGCATACATTTTTTTTTCATATTTTTATTTGTCATAGGATGTTTTTTTTTCTCCCGTATCGTTTAAACCTTGGTAAGTCTGGTGCAGATACACTAGAGTTTTTCTTTGCTCAAGAACAAGCGATTCGCCCGCCCCGGGGAGGGGGGGGGGGGGGGGGGGGGGGAAAAAAGTTGAGGGCACGGGAAGGGGGTTATAGGGGGGGGGGGGGGGCGGGGGGTAAAGCGTTGGAGGCCGCGGAAGAAGTTTAAAGGGGGGGGGGGGGGGCGGGGGGTAAAGCGTTGGAGGCCGCGGAAGAAGTTTAAAGGGGGGGGGGGGGGGCGGGGGGTAAAGCGTTGGAGGCCGCGGAAGAAGTTTAAAGGGGGGGGGGGGGGGCGGGGGGTAAAGCGTTGGAGGCCGCGGAAGAAGTTTAAAGGGGGGGGGGGGGGGCGGGGGGTAAATAGTTGAAGGCACGGGAAGAGAGTTATAGGGGGCGGGGGGGGGTAAGTAGTTCAGAGCACGCTCCCGATAACCGTTTGCCTCATGCAGCACCGGGTAGGTTCGGAGTAGCGCTAGATCAAAGACTTGGATGTGTTTCTTCGCAAACGTGTGAACATTAGGGCACGAAATGTCTTGGAGGTGCTGTTATAAAAATCTGCCCCCATCCCGGGGGGGCTCTCGGATGTACGGCGAAAGTAGTATTGCCGTATTTAACGGCACCGGTTAGCTTCTCAAAATGGTAACTACACCACCACCGCGAAGCTAGCCAACTAGCTATTTAGTAGCAGCTAGTTAGGCTAGCATGGCATCATTAGCATCATAGCGAGATGGGACGGGCCGGGTTACGTCGATGGCGGGTGAGGGGGGAGAGCAAGAGGCGTCTTGCCTTGGTCTTTTGTTTTTGTCTGGCGGCACGCGGTACCGTGGCGGGTTGGCTTCGGCTGGCCCGGCACGCCGTGGTGCGTCGTGAAATACGTTTGGATGTTGTTACTGCTGTCTAGCCGTGGGCGCCAGATCTTGTGGAGATGAACATATCGCCTGACTTCTTGGAGAGATTTTTCGCCACATCTTTTGTGGAGATAAAATCGCTACATGTTTTCGGAGATACGATCGCCAGATGTTTTGGAGATGAGGCAGAGACAAGAGGGCTTGGCATGCTGTATGGGTCGGGGTGGCTTGGGGCGGGCGGGAGTGTACGGGGGTTGCTTCCCGCTTCGGAAACGCCGCTTTTAGATGTAACGCCCCGGGGTGTAGGAAAAATGAAACCGGGCGGGTTCTGGGCGCGTAGTGAAATAAGAGATGGGTGTGGATAGGGCCACACGCACCGCGTCCGCGTGTAAGGTCTGTTGGGGAAAAGGACATGGCGAGGTTCAGTTTGGACGACGAATGATAGCTCACGGCTCGAGCGGTGTTGTGGCTAAGCATGAGTATATAAACACCTAATGTAGTACCAGGTAGATGTTGATGGCACATGGCGGGGTGCAATTCGGACGCCAAAATTCAGATAGGTATGGTACGATAGCGCGCGACTTGAGTATTGGGGGACGACAGGATGAGCGGTGACAAAAGTTCGATTTTGACCCCCCCAAACGTCCGGGGACGACGTCGTCGGTGTTGGGGCTATAAACCTAACTTTCCTGTAATGAGGATAGTGCATACAGGGCATACGGGGACCTTTTGCGGCATATCCAAGTCCTTTAGAGTTTCGACCAGGCTGGTACCTATGAATTGTACCTGATATTCGTAGTGCATGACCGGGATCGATTCGGGCGTCAAGGTTCGGATGAGTTATGAGGTGATTGCTCACAACTTCGTCGAGTTTTTGGGGAAAACAGGATGAACCCACCGGGGAGGAAAGGGGAGGGGTTTCCTGTGTACCTGGTATCGCTTTACGTGCGTATGTGGAGGTTTTCCGTATGGATGTGGAGAACACGGGAAGGCCTTCCCCTCTCCCTGTTGTTACAACGGTCGTTATACGTTCAACGGCCCATTAGCGGTTTGACGAGTCATTATAAACGGTCATTATCCACCCATGGCTGCTTTTCCAGCAGAACCGGTGGGTGGGTCGATAGATGTTGGGGTTCTCGCCGTCTCTCGGGCGACGGGGGTACGGGTATGGTTCCATGTTTTTGTAGGAGGTGGCGCTTTGCTTGCTTGCTCGCTTGCTTGCTCGCTTGCTTGCTTGCTTGCTCGCTCGCTTGCTTGCTTGCTCGCTTGCTTGCTTGCTTGCTCGCTTGCTTGCTTGCTCGCTTGCTTGCTTGCTCGCTTGCTTGCTTGCTCGCTTGCTTGCTTGCTCGCTTGCTTGCTTGCTTGCTTGCTTGCTTGCTTGCTTGCTTGCTTGCTTGCTTGCTTGCTTGCTTGCTTGCTTGCTTGCTTGCTTGCTTGCTTGCTTGCTTGCTTGCTTGCTTGCTTGCTTGCTTGCTTGCTTGCTTGCTTGCTTGCTTGCTTGCTTGCTTGCTTGCTTGCTTGCTTGCTTGCTTGCTTGCTTGCTTGCTTGCTTGCTTGCTTGCTTGCTTGCTTGCTTGCTTGCTTGCTTGCTTGCTTGCTTGCTTGCTTGCTTGCTTGCTTGCTTGCTTGCTTGCTTGCTTGCTTGCTTGCTTGCTTGCTTGCTTGCTTGCTTGCTTGCTTGCTTGCTTGCTTGCTTGCTTGCTTGCTTGCTTGCTTGCTTGCTTGCTTGCTTGCTTGCTTGCTTGCTTGCTTGCTTGCTTGCTTGCTTGCTTGCTTGCTTGCTTGCTTGCTTGCTTGCTTGCTTGCTTGCTTGCTTGCTTGCTTGCTTGCTTGCTTGCTTGCTTGCTTGCTTGCTTGCTTGCTTGCTTGCTTGCTTGCTTGCTTGCTTGCTTGCTTGCTTGCTTGCTTGCTTGCTTGCTTGCTTGCTTGCTTGCTTGCTTGCTTGCTTGCTTGCTTGCTTGCTTGCTTGCTTGCTTGCTTGCTTGCTTGCTTGCTTGCTTGCTTGCTTGCTTGCTTGCTTGCTTGCTTGCTTGCTTGCTTGCTTGCTTGCTTGCTTGCTTGCTTGCTTGCTTGCTTGCTTGCTTGCTTGCTTGCTTGCTTGCTTGCTTGCTTGCTTGCTTGCTTGCTTGCTTGCTTGCTTGCTTGCTTGCTTGCTTGCTTGCTTGCTTGCTTGCTTGCTTGCTTGCTTGCTTGCTTGCTTGCTTGCTTGCTTGCTTGCTTGCTTGCTTGCTTGCTTGCTTGCTTGCTTGCTTGCTTGCTTGCTTGCTTGCTTGCTTGCTTGCTTGCTTGCTTGCTTGCTTGCTTGCTTGCTTGCTTGCTTGCTTGCTTGCTTGCTTGCTTGCTTGCTTGCTTGCTTGCTTGCTTGCTTGCTTGCTTGCTTGCTTGCTTGCTTGCTTGCTTGCTTGCTTGCTTGCTTGCTTGCTTGCTTGCTTGCTTGCTTGCTTGCTTGCTTGCTTGCTTGCTTGCTTGCTTGCTTGCTTGCTTGCTTGCTTGCTTGCTTGCTTGCTTGCTTGCTTGCTTGCTTGCTTGCTTGCTTGCTTGCTTGCTTGCTTGCTTGCTTGCTTGCTTGCTTGCTTGCTTGCTTGCTTGCTTGCTTGCTTGCTTGCTTGCTTGCTTGCTTGCTTGCTTGCTTGCTTGCTTGCTTGCTTGCTTGCTTGCTTGCTTGCTTGCTTGCTTGCTTGCTTGCTTGCTTGCTTGCTTGCTTGCTTGCTTGCTTGCTTGCTTGCTTGCTTGCTTGCTTGCTTGCTTGCTTGCTTGCTTGCTTGCTTGCTTGCTTGCTTGCTTGCTTGCTTGCTTGCTTGCTTGCTTGCTTGCTTGCTTGCTTGCTTGCTTGCTTGCTTGCTTGCTTGCTTGCTTGCTTGCTTGCTTGCTTGCTTGCTTGCTTGCTTGCTTGCTTGCTTGCTTGCTTGCTTGCTTGCTTGCTTGCTTGCTTGCTTGCTTGCTTGCTTGCTTGCTTGCTTGCTTGCTTGCTTGCTTGCTTGCTTGCTTGCTTGCTTGCTTGCTTGCTTGCTTGCTTGCTTGCTTGCTTGCTTGCTTGCTTGCTTGCTTGCTTGCTTGCTTGCTTGCTTGCTTGCTTGCTTGCTTGCTTGCTTGCTTGCTTGCTTGCTTGCTTGCTTGCTTGCTTGCTTGCTTGCTTGCTTGCTTGCTTGCTTGCTTGCTTGCTTGCTTGCTTGCTTGCTTGCTTGCTTGCTTGCTTGCTTGCTTGCTTGCTTGCTTGCTTGCTTGCTTGCTTGCTTGCTTGCTTGCTTGCTTGCTTGCTTGCTTGCTTGCTTGCTTGCTTGCTTGCTTGCTTGCTTGCTTGCTTGCTTGCTTGCTTGCTTGCTTGCTTGCTTGCTTGCTTGCTTGCTTGCTTGCTTGCTTGCTTGCTTGCTTGCTTGCTTGCTTGCTTGCTTGCTTGCTTGCTTGCTTGCTTGCTTGCTTGCTTGCTTGCTTGCTTGCTTGCTTGCTTGCTTGCTTGCTTGCTTGCTTGCTTGCTTGCTTGCTTGCTTGCTTGCTTGCTTGCTTGCTTGCTTGCTTGCTTGCTTGCTTGCTTGCTTGCTTGCTTGCTTGCTTGCTTGCTTGCTTGCTTGCTTGCTTGCTTGCTTGCTTGCTTGCTTGCTTGCTTGCTTGCTTGCTTGCTTGCTTGCTTGCTTGCTTGCTTGCTTGCTTGCTTGCTTGCTTGCTTGCTTGCTTGCTTGCTTGCTTGCTTGCTTGCTTGCTTGCTTGCTTGCTTGCTTGCTTGCTTGCTTGCTTGCTTGCTTGCTTGCTTGCTTGCTTGCTTGCTTGCTTGCTTGCTTGCTTGCTTGCTTGCTTGCTTGCTTGCTTGCTTGCTTGCTTGCTTGCTTGCTTGCTTGCTTGCTTGCTTGCTTGCTTGCTTGCTTGCTTGCTTGCTTGCTTGCTTGCTTGCTTGCTTGCTTGCTTGCTTGCTTGCTTGCTTGCTTGCTTGCTTGCTTGCTTGCTTGCTTGCTTGCTTGCTTGCTTGCTTGCTTGCTTGCTTGCTTGCTTGCTTGCTTGCTTGCTTGCTTGCTTGCTTGCTTGCTTGCTTGCTTGCTTGCTTGCTTGCTTGCTTGCTTGCTTGCTTGCTTGCTTGCTTGCTTGCTTGCTTGCTTGCTTGCTTGCTTGCTTGCTTGCTTGCTTGCTTGCTTGCTTGCTTGCTTGCTTGCTTGCTTGCTCAGAGCGTTGGTAAAAAAATGTCCGATGTTCCTCTATTCGTTTGTTTGGTGTACATAGAAAGACCAAAAACTGGTAACATACTGACTGTTGTATGATGATACCGATTTGACGGTGATGGTGGTAGTGATTGGAGTGTATGTTGGTGTCGGATATTTGGTGGTGGTGGGGGTATCCTTTTTTCTTTTCTTTTTTCAACTGGCGTCGAGCGGGATAGATTCTGATTTTTTGCCGGAAAGTCGGATACATACCTGGCCAAATGTTATTGCACTGCAGCCGCCATGGAATGACAATTGGCTAGCGGTCTATCTATCTACAGCACGTGGGTGAGGGTCACGGGTATCATTCGTAGCTGTGTGTCTACCTGTGGGTGGTGGTACTGGCTGTTTTACTATTCCCGCTACCTATCGACCCAAGCAGGTGGTGATATTGGCTGGCTGTCTAGACTATCTACAAGTAGCTGTCTAGGCTCTATCGATGATGTGGATGATAGCTGTCTAGACCATCGATGTGGACGATAGCTGTCTAGACCCTATCGATGTGGACGATAGCTGTCTACACTATCGATGTGGACGATAGCTGTCTGTCGATCTAAGTAGGTGGTGGTATTGGCTAGCTGTCTGTCGACCCAAGGAGGTGTTGGTGTTGGCTGTCCATGGCTAGCTTAGCTGTCTTTGCATCCATTCGGGGTGACGAGCGACGTCATCCTTGCACGCTGTTTTTGTTGTACTGAGTGATCGATAGTTACCTTTCCACCCAACGGAAGGAGGAGGAGGAGCAGCAGGAGGTGCAGGCGGCAGCGAGTAAATCGAGGGGTAGAGCTATGACTAGCTGCTTTGATCTCTCGGCGGTGTCGTACGGAGTATGACATCGTTTTGCTGCTTGCTTTTGCTGCTGCTGATGCTGATGCTGATTGATACCGATGCATCGGCTGGTTGGGTATGACACGCAAACCCAATGAAAACACTTTTAAAAACAAATTATTAACACGCCACGGCGTACGGCTGGTTACGCCATGTCTGCTGCCATTTGATGTCTCGATCTAGACTGCATCAGCAGCCCTTGAATACTATAAAAATATCTTCGAAGGCTATCTATGCGGGAATACCGAGACAGTCGGTGTAAATTGTTTTCTTCCCAACTCATCCCACGCTAGGGGTTACACTTTTATGTCTCCATTTTTTCTGACCCGAGGAACTTCTCAAGGGAGTAACTTACTGTTCGTGTGACACTTATTCTATTTGTATAGTAGTATGTTTGTTAAATTTTCGCACTTTTCGCAACTTTTCTCTTCGTGCGAGCACTTTTCGGCACAACTCTTAAGTACGCCTACACGGGAGGCCCGTCCGGACACGCTGGTCGAGGTTTGAGCTCGATCCGAGCACTGTAGCTCGCGTGGCGGGCGCTATACATTGTCTGTTTTAGGACTACAGTCCTCGTAGCTCCTACAAATTTAGGTCGGTTACGGGATCAAACTTATTTGAAGTCCATGATTCCGAGAAGATGATTCAGGTCTTCCATGTGAGGAACTCAGAAATTAGGCCGTCACTCTCGTATCGTGCATGCATACAATATCATATGATAGAATATACCTGGTACATACATGGTACCAGGTACTACTGTACGTCGAAAGCTGTGAACTCGGCAAGTTGGTTTGGTCCTGAGCTTTTGCAAGCTTGCAAGCTGCGTGATTTTTACAACCGAGGGGGGCGTTATCAACTGAACTACCGTACCACACGGGACGCGTGCTACGGTAGAGGAGGTATACCTTATTTTGGCTGAATCGTTTTTCTGAACGATCGGGATTCTTAACCCAAAATTCGTCGGACTTTCATTTTTGTGACGAATAATGTTTCACAGCATACTTCGGTCATGAGATTTCGCATCCGGCGGCACTTTTATTTTCCTCCAAAACCATTTTTTCGGTGATATATGACGCTCCTTAAGTCAGGAGCTCAGAAAAAACATGGTGCACCTCTACCGTACCACACGGAGTGATACTATTATTAATGGTATACCCTTATTCCGGGACCATAGTACGTAAACAGGACCAAATACTTTCCTGTAGTAAAGATCGGCTGTGAAAAATCGCCCCAGGGGGGGATGTACTCATTAGCCGCATGTCATGCAGGCCGTAGTATGACCATAGACCCTCGCATACCTACAATGCCGGGACGGAGCATGTCGGGTTTTCACCGACCAGGCAGACATTGCTAGCACCAAGCGCGAAGCGCCGTGAGGTGTTGGGCGAGTCCGGGGGAGGGGGGGGGGGTTCCTTGCGTTTTAGACGGTAGTTCCTTGCTACGAGTATCTGATGGCTCTTGTATACGTAGTAGTACCAGATATCTGGCATAATGTTGTATATAACCAGTACTACTCTCGTTTTCTTTTGATTGTTTGGACGGGCGATCTGCGACATGTTGTTCAGTTCGGGTAGTGACCACGAATAGTAGTAGTAGAGGTGACCTCGGGTGACGGGACGCAAATTAATCCGTATTTTTTGTTGTGTTTATTTTGTCCGTCCTGTTTCAAGCCAGCAGCCGCTCTCTGTTGTGCTTATTTGTTTCGTGTTCCACCTCTTTTGTGTGGTCAAATAAAAACACGCAAAACTTGACTTTTACTTCACATGTCTATAAACTTTTTCCTTGGCTCTTTAAGAATTATAATTCCAAATGGTTAACCTTCTACCCGGTATACAGTTCGTATACAGCTAGATCCGTATAGTGCGCATTTACTACTTGGTTCCCTTTCAATAACCCCATTTTCGTGACGAATATCGGTATTAATACCCAACCCACCCACGCACCCACCCACCCACCTACTCACCCACCCACCCACGCACCAACCAACCTACCCACCCACCCACCCACCCACCACTCCACCCATTTTTTTTTTTTTTTTCCCACCCAACCATCTAACATCGGCCGAGACAACGCAACGTTTCGAAATTCGCGGCGATTACTTCAGTTTTGTGTAACACATAACACACCACCACCACACTTTTTTTTTTATTTTATCGCCACACGCCCGAGGTCCGTGCCGTTGGCATTTGTCTCCTCAATCAAGCGGGTTCAGACGATTCAAACCAACGCTTAATCCAGCACCGGACAGAATGAGCGGACATTTGATCACTACTACTGAATAATGTAACTACCGCACTCCTCGTAGCTCTCTGCGCTCGGTTCGTCACAAGCTGCAACGGAATCGGTGTATCACAAGGTGTATTATTGCGCCTCATTGAGCTGATTTCCTGAGGCGGACGTCCCCCTGTCTATTTCATGTCTCTTTATCCCATTTCTTATCTTCGCCCTTCCTCCTACAGTCAGTAGTAAGTAGTCGTCACATCGTCACTGATATCCGGGGTCACATAGCACCCAGACTTCCCTCCCGCCTCCCCATTAGGGCTCATGCCGTGCATTTTTTTTGCCGCGAGAAGACCTCGGCTGGGGCTAGCCCTTTCTTAATTCACCTCGTCGGATCGCGTCGAATTGTGCCCACCCCTTGACAGACAGCCTTGACAGCAAAAACAGGGGACACTACCGAAAAATCCCCGCTTTGTGAAAAACGCCTGACAATAATGTATAAATTGATATTTGTTCCCTGTATTTTGTTTTTTTCGGCATTTTGCTACCAGGTACATTTCAGAGTCCAATCTACAGAAAATATTGAAATTGAACTGCAGATTGAATCGCAGAATATCGATGATTTGAATTTAGCTTTATCAAACGAGTAAAATAGCTGTAAAATAAAAATGGGGGTTTCCACAGATCTTAGGAGGCTTTTTCTGCCAGGGGGTTGGGGACATATGTCTAGACAGCTGGATTTTCCTTGACAGACAGCCTTGGCAGACAAGACAGCTTGACATTGACATGTCTCCCGACATCTTTGCTCTCGACAGTCAGTTGCTGCCATTTGATAATAAAAATCTCCGTACGGAGACTCGAACCCTCGACCTCAACTCCAGTAGTATTCCAAGTTAACCACTAGACTACCGGGGCGACCGGTCGGTATAAGGTTTGTTGCGCTTTGAGCTGAGTGAGTTTCTGAGGCGGATTTCCATAGGGAAAAGAGACAAAGTGTATGTGTAAGCGAGATATACCGCCAACTGCCGGGAAAACCCCCGGTATACCGTTTTATGGCATTTTTACAGAGTTGGACTTTCCGCCACAGAGAGCCTAACTACTGTAAGTGAAATGGGGAATGTACGTACATATCTCGAAAAATCCATGTCGACACCCTTGATGAGAGGTCGTATCATACGAGTGGCAATCAGATTTGGCGGATGGGTCCCGTTTTCGTTTCAATCAAAAAAAAAAAAGGCACCTTTCCTGTCGAAGCTTAAGCTTGCAATCACCCAGAATATACGCGTAGCACGCGCGATCGATATTACACACCAAAAGTTTGCAAAGATGAATTATAAAAGAAACAAAAAAAACGATCTTTCTCACAGCTGAGGTTTTTTATTTTCTTTCTTTTTTATGGATGTACTGCAAATGCGTCACCTGTTATACGTATATGTATAGACTTCGACCGATCGGCTTGTATGTAATTAATACCTGGTACGTCGTATCAGGTATTCGATGCCCCGTTTTGCTAAACGTTTAAAAAAAAAATGCCGTACTCGCACATCTATATACCAATAATATACCCGAGGATATACTCGTACGAGTATGTACGAGTATTTTTTTGTTCAGTTCAAAGACAGACAGGCCCGAGTGGGGAGAAGCACCTCCGTTGCGTGGAAAATGACGCATCTTCTCCTGAATTATCGAACTGGCAGCAGGGTTTCCATCTATCCGCAACATGCGTTATGCGCGGGCGGTTTCCATGCAGCAGCAGCAGCCGCCGGGTACTCAAAGGCGTCGCACCGCGCGCCGGCCGGTCGTGCCCCGCCCCCCCCAGCCATGATAAAAAAAGACGGAATACACGTTACATACAGCAGTACACTCCTGTAGCAAAACTGGTTATATGCATAGCCGCCGTCGTAGGTACGTTGGACGTGGGGCGCAACAAGGAACGCCTCTCGTAGCCAGCAGCAAAAAACGAAAAACAATACTGTTCGTTCGCCCTCCAACCTCCAACAAATCGGACTTATAAATAATATGTAGCTCCTGTACGTAGTGGCTATAAGGTGCCGCCGAGATAACAAAAAAAAATATGTCTGGCGATGATGGAAAACGGTTCACCAGATACTTGCTGTGTATACCGCAACATAATACAATCTGCTCCTGGTTCCCATTTTTGGGGGAACAGAGACAAAAAAAAAAACGAAACACGAAAACAAAAAAGAAACGAAGCAGAAGAAAAGAAAACAAAAAAAGAAAACAAAAACTGATGCCACGGCCAGCCGTCACCCCGTGTCTCTTTCGCTCGTGAATGCTCAGTCGGTTCACAAAAGAAAAGCGGACCGCCAATGAATAAAAAAAAGCGGCCATCACCAGCAAAAAATATAAAATAAACTAACACGGCCTGCGCTCTGTACAGCGGCCGGCTGACGGACGAAGAGAGCGTCCCCAAGCCAAGCCAAGCCCGGCCAGGCCAAGTTAGGCAAAGCCACAACAAGCCCAGACAAGCCGAGTCAACATCAAGGCAAGTTAGGCCATTTCAAGCCAACATCAAGTCAAGGCAAGGCCATGCCAACTCAACGAAAAACGCAAGGCAAGGCAAGGCAAGGCAAGGCAAGGCAAGGCAAGGCAAGGCAAGGCAAGGCAAGGCAAGTCATGTCAAGTCCAAGTCGAGTCAGGGCAAGTCAAGTTCACGACAACGCAAGCCAAACCAAGCCAATTCGAACCAAAACAAGCCAAAACACGCCAAAACAAGCCAAAACAAGCCAAGCCTAGTCAAACCGAGCAAAACCAAACCGACACAAGTCAAGGTAACCACGACCCAACCTATAACCAAACCCAAGCCTATTCAATCCAAGCGAACCCAGCCCCCGCGAGCGCGCGAGCAAGATAAATCGGCGCGAGTACGAGCAGTCTGAGAAGTATCAACAGTCTGATGAGTGTCACCAGTCTGAGCAGTGCTAGTGGTCTGAACAGTGCCAGTAGACTAAGCAGCGGCAGTAGCCAAAGCAGCGTCAGTAGACTAAGCAGTTGTCAGTAGCCAGAACAGCTGTCAGTAGTCTGAGCAGTGCCAGTAGACTAAGCAGCGGCAGTAGCCTAAGCAACGTCAGTAGACTAAGCAGTGGCAGTAGACTAAGCAGTTGTCAGTAGCCAGAACAGCTGTCAGTAGTTCTGAGCAGTGCCAGCAGTTGCGCGAGCAGGGTCAGTAGAGGGATGTCTTCTTCATTATGCGCAAGAACTCCTCCTCGTTGATCTCGCCGTCCCCATCCCTGTCCGCCTCATCGATCATTTCCTGACAAACCAAAAACAAAACAAACAAAAAAAGCGGGCGGGGGGGGGGGCAGTCGGATGGGGGGAAGTCGGCGAGGGGGAGGGGCAGGAATAGACGGGTGGAGGGGAGGGTGTGGGCGAAGAGATGGGAGTGGGGGGGGGGGGGGGGGTTTGCTGTGATTTTGCTAGGAAAGTTTCGGAAGGGGGGGCGGAGGGGGGGGTGACCCTGCGCAGTAGGTACGGTGGTGGTCCGTTTGTACTACGGTAATGATACCGGTAATTATACCTACGGAGGGGCGTACTCATTAGTTGTTTGCCTTAGTCGTTTGACCATTGACCACGCATCCCTTGTCAGACGGAGGGGGAGGGGGGATATTCTACGACCATGCTAAATAAAAAACACTACACAAAACATAACCTGCGTGTGGCAACGAAAGCGGAAAGCGTCAACCACGACGGGAGTTGCAGTATATGAAGGCGGTATGTAAAAGGCCCGGCGTGGTGGGGAAGGGGAGAGGGGGGCGGGAATACAGATTTCCACAGTAACTGGCGATTCGGGTGCCGACCGTGGTCTTGGACGTTTACACACAGCCGTGGCGTGCCCACCGAAAAGCGGAAGCTTCATGTTTTGGTCTCATGCGTTTCTCGAATGCTCTGCCAGGACGCACAGAGCATAACGGATTGTTACGAGCAAACGTGAGTTCCTAATCTACACGGCGCAAACAAATAGGGGAGACCCCTTTCGCGATTGCCGAAACCAAAAAATCTATCAGTACGACCGACTGCGGTGCATACATACATACATACCAGTATATTTTTTCCATCCCTTTTATTATCTTCGCCCTTCTTTTCTCTCTCCTTCCTAGTCGTAACTCAGATCTAGGGTACCGAGCAGGCTCTTCTCCCTCCTCCCCCACTTCGGTTCGTGCCTTGCATTTTTTATCGCGAGAAGCCTCCATTCAGCCCTTTCTTCCCTCGTCGACTTGCATCGATTTGTGCAATCTCCGAAAATTAAATAAATAAATAAATAAGGAGATACAGTAGGTCACATTTGTTTTTGTCCGGACAAAACGTCTAAACGCACACAAGTCGACGGCAGTTACTTCAAAAATCCTGGTGCGCGAATTCCTAGAGTAGCAACAGCTTTTACCGTGTTCACGTACACTTAACACGAGTGAACATGAGTTTCTAATTTTACACGGGCTCAAAAAAAAAAAAAGGACCCCTTTCGAGATGGCTGAAGCGACCGACCGACCGACATACCGACCGACATACCGACGCATACAATTTGACGACAGTAAGAAAAAACTATCCTTATTCGCGATTTTCTCAACGACACCCATACCATATTAAATACCTAATACAAAAAAACTGGCCTGAATGATGCAAAAAATATGCGAAACGCCATGAAATACTGACGCGAAAACTCCACCCTTCAACTCACTCACCCACCCCAAGGAGTCCATCCCACCCTCACAAGCACTTCCAACTTGCAGCGTAGCATCGACCGAAATCCCGCTGTCCACATTAAATAAACGATTGGTTTGTAACTGCTACCAGGTACATACATACCTGGTACATGAGTACGCGCATGCTTCAACGCGGACAAGGCCGTGCGGTGCTGCTGGGCCATATTATAACGGTGTCTGCCATCGGCCCTCCCAAGGACGGTCTCCCAGCCATGTTGATTCCTCTGTAGTGCTCTACTTTTTCCGACCCCTCCCCCCACATACTGCTGATGTTGCTTGATTTACCGATGTACCTGCCACCTACCCCCGCAATGGCCCAGACTCCCCCCCCCCCCCCCCCCCCC